>CM064895.1:32508047-32513047 GCA_030347415.2 Decapterus maruadsi
TTACTGTCACAGACCAACAACAACACAACAACAACACAACAGTGTGCGTTCTGGCTCTAGTAGTTGTTAATTCAGAGTTGAAAACTCGTCTGTTTCCTCCTGTCAGGAGCTTTGTGTGTGTGTTTAGTTCAGTGTGTGTGTCTGTGTGTGTGTGTGTGTGTTTAGTTCAGTGTGTGTGTGTGTGTGTGTGTGTTTAGTTCAGTGTCTGTGTGTGTGTCTGTGTTTAGTTCAGTGTGTGTGTCTGTGTGTGTGTTTAGTTCAGTGTGTGTGTGTGTGTGTGTGTGTGTGTGTGTGTTCAGCAGCTCCTTTGATCTGCTAATGGCTGCTTTTGGCCGCAGGCTACACTCCTCAGACACACACCAGGGAGCGTGTGTGTGTGTGAGTGTGAGTGGAGGAGACAGAGATGATTGACAGGTGGCATCAGGCTCCGCCCCCTGCTGTCACCTCCATTACTGCACCTGTCCCTCTCTCTCTCTGTCTGTAGAGCTGTTGATACGTCACGTTGTTAGAGACCAGATCCTCTTTGCTGCTAGAGAAGCATCAGGAGAGCAGTAGCCACGGACTAGAGTTTCATTATAGGCTAGGCTAGGCTAGGCTAGGTGAGGCTAGGCTAGGCTAGGCTAGGCTAGGCTAGTAGCTACATCTCATTGTTCCAGCCGCGTCGCCAGACAGATTTCACTGGGGCACGTGCCCCAGTGTTGATCTGCAGTGCCCCAGTAAAAATTTCACCAGAGAGAGAGAGAGAGAGACGCTGTGAAGCAGCTGCGTGTTGCCAACTCTCACGCATCTGGCGTGTGACACACGCTTTTAGGTCCTGCCTCACGCTCTCACGCCACTCAAACAATTCTCACGCCAAAATCAGCAATTTGCAAAAACTAAAATAAGAAGCAAGCGTTGGCACTTATCAATAGGCTCTGATTGGTGTGCGCGGTGCTTATCCGCGTGTCGATTGGACGGCTGCTCCAGCCTGTGATCACAGCACAGTAGGACGGGGAGTTGTCGATCCGCGAGGGAGAGAGCGAGGCCGAGGCACAACCTGACCTGACCGAGTTATGTTTACGGACTGAATGCGTCTCGAACCGACGCCTGCGGTCGGCTGGTTGGGCCGGTCCGCGCAAAACTTTAAAATCAAGGTGAGGACCTGGTAGCACGAAAGTACAGCCAGGCATCTCAGTCCAGAGAGCAGAGGAGAGAGAGACAGCGCAGCAACATGCGTGTGTGTTTGTGTGTGTGCGGGCGGGCGCGCGCGCATGCACGTGTGCCATGTCTGCAAACTCCGAATGCGCTACAGAAAAAAATCACACATTTCAGGACCTGACTTGTATCAGAATAGAAGGCTACATGTCTGTTCTGTCCTTTCATATAATAATAGGCTCAATAGGCTGGTCCTGGTCCTGGTCCTGGTCCTGGTCCTGGTCCTGGTCCTGGTCCTGGTCCTGGTCCAGGTCCAGGTCAAGGTCCAGACCAGTTTCATACAATGAAAGGAACCACACATCTGCTTTTTTACCTCTTATCTTAAGCAAATGTTGTTTTCCCTTATTTTCTTCTCAGATTACACCAGAATGCTGAATTTACATCTCAAAATCACAAATTTTTTCTGGGGGAGTGCCCCCAGACCCCCCTAAGGATAGAATTTGCCACCCACTCCACGTGTTTGCAGGTGTTTGTGTGTGTGTGTGTATGAGAGAGAGAGAGAGACAGAGAGAAAAACTATATTAAAGAATACTATTATTATTATAGACTGCCCCCCCCCCCCCAAAAAAAAAAAAATAGAGACTGGACCCATTTCAGGTGGTTAATCAAAGATCCATACAACATAATCTGATATGATTTCATAGTTTAAAGCACTATTTATGTATTTTCTATGATAAATAAGTGCTAAAAATGTTTTTGCTTGCACGCTTTGCACGTTCACATGAATTATTTGTGCCCCAGGTGTGCCCCAGTACAGTATTAGGTCTAGTGACGCCCCTGCATTGTTCATGTCACTATGTCACCGTTTAGACTAATCTGATGTTTGTAAATTTTATAAAACCAATGATTAGACAAACATTACTATTTCTGTGTGCATGTTTTTGTAATTAGTCATGGTTATCATAGATTAGCCTGGCTAACGGTTAGCTTCCTGTTTCACTTAAAGGGCCAACGAGGAGTTTCTATTCGGTTATAAAACAGTCTCACGTTAATGTGGATGAATCTACGCTACCCACACTTGTTAATGGCTCCATTTTCGATCAATATATCGTTTTGTCTCTATCGTTATTTTGTTATTATTAGTGGTGGCGGAAATTCTGGTCGAGCCGACCAGCATTTCCTTACTTTCGGTTTCACAGACATGAATGAGAATAACGGCGATTATAGCGGCGTTATGGTCAGAGCTACGGCGGTAACTGAACCTCTTTGAACCTCTGACTTTAATATTAAGGAATGAAAACATGAGTCCGTCTTGCGCCGGTGGAGGAATTCTACGGTGCGCGCGGAGGCAGCGTGAAAACACTTTGCTTTTCCAAAACTCCTCGTTGTCCCTTTAATAACTTGGAGGAGCATACATCAGTCCGACTGGCCGTTCTCCAGTGTTCAGGTAGCTCTAGGGTAAGTTGAGGGTTAGGGAGGTCGGAGGTCGGACAGACGTCGTGCGCCCGTAACTCAGTGACTCAATAAACGCTCCATGAAAATATATATGACTGAGCTACTGGAGTAGCTACTGATCTCAGCTTAGCTACCGCCGTTAGCTTAGCTACTGATCTCAGCTTACCTGCCGCCGTTAGCTTAGCTACTGTTGTTAGCTTAGCTGCTGCGTTAGCTTTACTGCTGCTGTTTAGCTTAGCTACCGCTGTTAGCTTACCTACCGCTGTTAGCTTACCTACCGCCATTAGCTTAGCTGCTGTGTTAGCTTTAGCTGCCATTAGCTTAGCTACCGTTAGCTTCCCTGTCACCTGCAGCCACTGATGCTTCTAGACACCGTGATTCCCCCAAACTGAACAAACACCACACACAGCAACACAAAACACACAGAAACAGTAATGTGTGTGTGTGTGTGTGTGTGTGTGTGTGTGTGTGTGTGTGTGTGTGTGTGTGTGTGTGTGTGTGTGTGTGTGTGCAGGGCTGGGTGCTGGAGGGAATCCCTCAGACTCGTCTTCAGGCTCTGGGTCTGCAGCAGCTCGGGGTGCTGCCCCAACATGTTGGTGAGACACACAGTCATGTGTTTCCCTGTGGGGCAAAACACACAAGACACACAATTAAAACTGTGTGTGTGTGTGTGTGTGTGTGTGTGTGTGTGTGTGTGTGTGTGTGTCAGTGGTGCTGGAGGCTCCTGATGAGGTTCTGGTGGAGAGGAGTCAGGGCAAACTGCTGGATCCACTGACCGGAGGTGAGTCTTCATCTTCATCCTCGTCCTCCTCTTCCTCAGTCTGATGATGGCTTTAAAGGGACAGTACCGTGTTTTTACAGTGTGGTTGTATGATCTACAAATAGCCCCTAAGTCCTTTAACTGCAGTAGAAGACTCTCTGCACTCCTCCCGTTAGCAACGCCAGCCCATAATAGCCCTGCCCAGAGATTTACAACATACATTGTTGTGAATGGACCCAAAGAAACGGCCTATTTTCACGGCCTAAAAGAGGTTTTACCTGGAAATAAATACACACATACTTTTAGGCCGTGAAAATAGGCCGTTTCTTTGGGTCCATTCACAACAATGTATGTTGTAAATCTCTGGGCAGGGCTATTATGGGCTGGCGTTGCTAACGGCAGGTGAAGTGCAGAGAGTCTTTGTAGATCACACAACCACACTTTAAAAACATGGTACTATCCCTTTAAGCTGATGACATCACTTCCTGTCTGCAGACGTCTACCATGACACCTTCATCTGGCCGCCCGACGACGTCGTGGCTCGGCGCCTGGAGAGGGGGCGGGGCCGGTCGGAGCAGCAGCGATTGGCCGAGCTGCAGCGTTTCCGCTGTGAGGTCACGGGTCTGAAATCAGCCTATGAGCACGTCCTGAAGGTCGTCAACGGCGACCAGCCACACGCCGACGTCTACCAGCACGGTGAGACGCACGACGACGACGACCACACCGCCGCCGCCGTCTACACAGTCTGTGCAGCTGTTGTTGACTGTTGTCATGGTAACCCCTCAGTGCTGACCTTCGTCCAGACGCGTCATCGCTCCAGAACTCCCAGAATCCTCCTGGTGGGACCGCCGGGCGCCGGGAAGAGCCTCCAGGCCGCACTGCTGTCGGAGAAATACAAGATGGTGGACGGTACGCACACACACGCACACACACACACAGACACACAAACACACACAGACACACAGAGACACACAAACACACACAGACACACACACAGACACAGACACACACACACACACAAACACACACAGACACACAGAGGTTAATGCGTGGTGTGGCGTGGCATGATGTGGCATGATGTGGCGTGATGTGATGTGGCGTGATGTGGCGTGGCGTGGCGTGATGTGGCGTGATGTGGCGTGATGTGGCGTGATGTGATGTGGCGTGATGTGGCGTGGCGTGGCGTGATGTGGCGTGATGTGATGTGGCGTGGCGTGATGTGGCGTGATGTGGCGTGATGTGGCGTGATGTGGCGTGATGTGGCGTGATGTGGCGTGGCGTGGCGTGATGTGGCGTGATGTGGCGTGATGTGGCGTGGCGTGGCGTGATGTGGCGTGACGTGGCGTGTCTCCTCCTCAGTGAGCTGCGGGCGGCTGCTGAGCGCCGCGGCGGCCGACGGCTCTGCTCTGGGACACGACATCCAACCGTACCTGGAGGACGCACGGCCAGGTGAGCACACACACACACACACACACACACTGTCAGGACCAATCAGCTGCCTCCAGGTATCAGCTGATCACTGATCAGTGATTACTGGTTATTGATCATTGGTTATTGATCATTGGTTATTGGCTGCGTCCAGTCCCAGACTCCCTGGTGCTGCAGGTTCTGGACCGGCGTCTGATTGGACGAGACTGCAGCGCCCGAGGCT
>CM064895.1:32515547-32525547 GCA_030347415.2 Decapterus maruadsi
AGCAGAGCCGTGAGCTGCTCAGAGCTACGCTACGGAGGCTCATTATGGGATTTCTTGGAAAAACATGCAAAACCTCTGATGCACGTTGCCTTCAGGGACAGTTGTTCATCATCAGTCTCTGTATTTCCCTCTAAACCAACTCTGTGTGGTAACGTTGTGTTATTATCTCATAGCGTGGTGAATGTGCAGGTCACAACTTGTCCACCAGAGCGTTGTGGAGTTGTTGGATTGTGTATTTGATGAGTTTGATGAGGGAAACCAAGAAATCCCATGAGCCTCCGTAGCGTAGCTCTGAGCAGCTCACGGCTCTGCTCCGCCGTTCTAAAAATAGCTTGCACCGACAATTAAAGGTAACGAACCTACTGCTGTGACTATAGGGATTATGGTGATGGGACAGTTGGACTAAATGTTGAACTGTCCCTTTAACCACTGGCATGTGTGTGTGTGTGTGTGTGTGTGTGTGTGTGTGTGTGTGTGTGTGTGTAGTCTGTGTTTCCAGATGCGGTTCATGTCGATGCTGATCAGGATCCTCGTTCTGTGTTCGAGGCTCTGGAGTCGAGGCTACACACTGACTGACGCCTGGAGGGACACACACACACACACACACACACACACACACACACACACACACACACACACACACACACACACACACACAGGTTGTGTTTGCATTTAAATAAAGTTTTGTTGTTCTGAGTCTGGTCTCAGTCTGGTCTCTCCTCCTCCTCCTCCTCCTCTTCCTCCTCTTCCTCCTCCTCCTCCTCCTCCTCCCTGATGACAGATAAATGCACCACTTATCTGTCTCTCTGTTCCTCCTCCCTCTGGCTACCATCACCATCTTTGAACCTGTTCATGTCTCAGAGTGAAAACCAGTCACACATCTGTCTCACATCTCCTCCTGCCCCCCCCCCCCCCTCCTCCTCCTCCTCCTCCTCTTTTTCCTCTGATTTCAGATCTTTCCAGTTGAAGTCTGAAAAATGAATGAAATAAAATCCGAACACTTGCACTGCAGATGTTGCTGCTACAACGCTAACACTTGTTAGCGTTGTAGCAGCAACATCTGGACTGAACCAGGTCCGAGGAGCTGGTTGTTTGTGTTCTCCAGCTTCTGGTCGACTCAGGATCAGCTCAGCTTCACATCATGATTAGTTCAGCGTTTGGGGAGGAAGGGAAGAAGTGGTTGTTGTTGTTGTTGAAAAAGTAAAAAGTCCTTATTTCTCATTGTATGTTACTTTTGCCTGTCAAATCTGAATTTGAATGAGTTTATTTGGATGGGACGGTGCATATTGATAGACATAAAAACATGTCAATGTGTCGGATTAGAGCACAAATTTCCATCCAGTTTCCAGAACATTAAAACAATACAGTGACAACAACAACAACAACAACACGGTATTACAGAGAACATAATACAGAATAGAAAAATAAACAACTTTAACATGATAAAACATTGACATTATAATAATACTTGTGTTTCTAGGGAGACCAGATGAGTTTCTAAGAGATGAAGGATAAAGTGCATATTGGTTTAAAGTGCCAGGTGTTGCACAAAGCCTAGAGTGTACATCAGATAAAGTGCAGATTGTGTTGCACTGTGCCCGTAAAAAGATGAGTTAGGTGTTAATTCAGGATTAGTTCAGGATTAGTTCAGGATTAGTTCAGGATTAGTTCAGGCTCAGTCCAGCGTTAATTCAGGATTAGTTCAGGCTCAGTCCAGCGTTAAAGCAGATCTAACCTAACGTTGTCTGAGCCGTGGTGAGTGTTGGTGCAGCTGTAAACGGTGAACTGGCCCTTTAGCTGTGAGGTGTCCGTGGAGACAGACGCTGCAGAGTTAATGAGTGAGTGTGAGTGACAGCAGCCGGCTCGTGCCTGTCAGCCGCCGCCTCGGCTCGTCTGATCTAAAAGCAGGTATCAGAGTTTGGGACGAAGCAGCGTTTACTTCATCCTTCATGTTAAAATATCTCTCTCTCCTCTGTCTGTCAGCGGCTCCGCTCGCTCAATCACCGGCTTCAAACGCTGCTTTTGGCTAAATGACTATAATTAATCCTCCTGAGCGCCGCGCGCGGTCCCAGCGGTGCTTTGATTGACGGCTCTATTTTTAAGTTCCTGTCGACAACAGGAAGCGGCGCGAGGGAAACTGGACCTGACGGCTGCTGATCAGCTGATGATGGACGCTGTCCTCGAGGCCCGGAGCCACGATGATGATGATGATGATGATGCTGCCTCTGAGCAAGGCACTGTGGACCCAAACCAAGACCTGATCCAGGACCTGGACCTGAGGAGGTGGTCCTGCCGGATCAGGTCATTACATAGTGAATCTCAGGTCTGTAGTGGATCAGGCCTCAGGTCTGTAGTGGATAAGGCCTCAGGTCTACTTACAGATGGGGTCTGAGTGATCTTGGATTCCTGTTAGATGGTCTAGTGAATAATATATACAATAGTTTATTGAAACACAAGGCAAGGCATCTTTATTTATAAAACACGTTTCATACCAAGGCAACTGAAAGCGCTTTAAGACAAAACATTAACATGTAGAAGAAAAGAAAATAGAATAAGTTTAAAGTTCTTAAAAAGGTTGTTATATTATATTATATTATATTATATCATATCATATTATATTATATTATATTATATTATATCATATTATATTATATTACATTATATTACATCATATTACATTATATTATATTATATTATATTATATTATATTATATTATATTATATTATATTATATCATATTATATTATATCATATTATATTATATTATATTATATTATATTATATCATATTATATTATATTACATTATATTATATTATATTATATTATATTATATTATATTATATCATATTATATTATATTATATTATATTACATTATATTATATTATATTATATTATATTATATTATATTATGTTATGTTATGTTATGTTATATTATATTATATTATATTACATTATATTATATTACATTATATTATATTATATTATGTTATGTTATGTTATGTTATGTTATATTATATTATATTATATTACATTGACGAGGGACAACGTAAAGAGTTGTGGAAGCTACTGCGCATGCCCAGTGGATCAGCTGTGAGGGGGCGGGGCTTCAGTGACGTAGCAGGAAGCGTTCCCCACGAGGGTCTGTAGTCTGGCTCCGGTTCCGTCGCGCGGTGAGTCCCAGGTTGTTGTTGTTTGTTGTGTAGTTGTTGTTGTTGTGTGTTGTGTAGTTGTTCTCCGTAGCCTCGCGGGTTAACCGGTTGTGTAGCTGCTGGTGGCGCGAGGCGGAGCGGTGTGTGTGTGTGTGTGTGTGTGTGTGTGTGTGTGTGTGTGTGTGTGTGTGTGTGTGTGTGTGTGTGTGTGTGTGTGTGTGTGTGTGTGTGTGTGTTGCTGTTCATACACACACTGTAAACACACACGCGCATGTGTGTGTTTACAGTGTGTGTATGAACAGCAACACACACACACACACACACAGACTGTAAACGCACACGTGCAGCTGCTGGTAACGGTGCCATGGTGACGTCACGGTCCGGACTCAGGTGAACCGGCTGGTTGTGTGTAACGTCTCCTGCTCCGTTACCCTGGAAACACAGGAGACCGTCGCTCTCCTCACTTTCGGCCTCACGGAACAGTGACGTCACGTGTCTGACGTCACACACAGAGTGTGCCTTGACAGTTTATTGAGTGAAGTTTGGTGTGAAGTAACAGCTGTGTGTTTGTGTCTGCCAGGTGTGTTGATGATGTCATCGGTGATGACGTCATCAGCGGAGGACCAGCTGTGTCTGAACATCGTCAGCAGTTTGCCCTCGGCTCCGTCTGCCAGGAGGAGGAAACCTCTGAGCTCCGAGCAGAGATGGACCAGGGTGAGTCTACTCTTAAAGGAGTAGTTCACCAAAACATGAGACCCAGTCCTCGTTGCCTCCCCCTCATGCTGATATCGAATAACGTCCATAAAACTACAGAACAAGCCTTTAATATCCCTCCACGCTGCTGGTCCACTGCAGTCCACGTGTCCTGGAGGGAGACGGTCCAGAGTTGACTCACTACAGGACTGTTGTGAGCTCGTCTCCCTTCAGGACACCTGGGGCCTGTCCCAGTACGCACACTTGATCACACTTGATCACACTTGATCACACTTACACACTTACACACTTACACACTGGGACACTTGGCGTGTGCGTTCATGGTCTTAGTGTCCGTGCTCAGTGTGTCCCGTTTCTCCAACGACTGAAAGTGCAGCGCGCTTGATCTGCACGTTCCCCACTACAGGTCAGAGGTCAGACCGCATCCCCGCGCTCTGTGGCCAAGTAGAAATCCCACAATGCACCACGGTGACGTCCGCCGTCACCGGGAGCAACAAGCCGCATAGGACATGTGATTGAATTAATCTCAATAAAATGAAATGAATGGGAACAGTGTGTGTGTAACCCAGCGCTGAGTCCAGTGTGGAGGGATGGGATGGGACAGCCTCTTGGACTGCAGTGGACCAGCAGCGTGGAGGGATATTAAAGGGCTGTTCTGTAGTTTTATGGACGTTTTTGTGTCGGCCCTATTACTCTCATATGAGGATTTTGTTGAATTTAATTTTTTGGTGAACTATTCCTTTAATACCTGATTGCAACTGAGTTAATAAAGGCTGATGCCGCAACCTTTAAACTGTCACAGTGAAGACAGCAGGCAGTTATTGTTTTTAGTGTTTATTGTATTTGTGTGTGTGTGTGTGTGTGTGTGTGTGTGTGTGTGTGTGTGTGTGTGTGTGTGTGTGTGTGTGTGTGTGTGTGTGTCCAGAAGAAGCAGCGAGCGGAGAAGAGGAGGCTGCAGCAGCAGCAGCAGCAGCAGCAGGAGGAGGAGCAGACTGAAGCTCCTCCCCCTCAGCGTCCACAGGTCAGTCAGACCAGACCCAGACCAGACCAGACCCAGTCTCTACTGCAGTTATTAGTAGAGACTGTTACTGTTAAAGGACAATTCTGTGAAATTTCACCTCAGGCTGTATGTTCCTAACATTTTAGGTCTACGGAATTGCCCTTTAACTTCGGTTCCTCTACGGAGCACGGCTCAGACTGAGTCTGGTTAGAATCTGTGTGTGTGTGTGTGTGTGTGTGTGTGTGTCCAGAAGCAGCAGCAGCAGCGAGCGGAGAAGAGGAGGCGGCAGCAGCAGCAGCAGCAGGAGGAGGAGGAGGAGGCTGAAGCTCCGCCCCCTCAGCGTCCACAGGTAAACACACTAACACCTGCCGTCTGGACCAGCTGACCAGGAAGTGAATCCTATTGGTCACCCTCTGTGTCATGTCTCCAGGCTCCGCCCCCTGAGCCGCCGGAGGGCGCGGCGGCGACACCACAGAAGAAGAAGAAGAAGCGAGCAGAGAGGGAGGTGAAGGAGGTGAAGGAGGTGAAGGAGGCGGCGAGGAGCAGCATCAAGACCTCCTCCCTGTTCAGACACAACCCAGACATCCCGGAGCTGCACCGGTGAGCTGCTGCTGCTGCTGCTGAGCTCTGATTGGCCCCCGCAGCCAGCTGATGACATCATCAGTCAGTGACCTGTCGTGACCTCTGACCTCTGTCTCCTCAGACCGGCCGTCACTCAGGTGAAGGAGGAGATCTTCACCTCCGACTCCTTCTCCGGGCTGCAGCTGCACCCACACCTGGTACACACACACACACACACACACACACACACACCCACACACACACACACACACACACACACACACACACACCTGGTACACACACACACACACCTGGTACACACACACACACACACCTGGTACACACACACACACCTGGTACACACACACACACACACCTGGTACACACACACACACACCTGGTACACACACACACACACACACACACACACACACACCTGGTAAGAACATTTTTACACACACACACACACACCTGTCATAACTTTAGATGTACACACACACACACACACACACCTGGTACACACACACACACACACACCTGGTACACACACACACACACACCTGGTACACACACACACACCTGGTACACACACACACACACACGCACCGCACCGCGCCGCGCCGGGTCAGACAGGACGTGCACGGCTCGGCGTGGGAGCTGATCTGAGCTCAGTGCAGCGTTAGGAGATTGATCTGGTTTCTGTCCTGCAGGTGGCGACGCTGAACAAAGTGCTGAACGTGTCCACACTGACCAGGTCAACACACACACACACACACTGTGGTTCCAACCAGCATCATGACTGTGTCCAGTAGTTTGTGATTGGTGACTGACTGTGTGTGTGTGTGTGTGTGTGTGTGTGTGTGTGTGTGTGTGTGTGTGTGTGCAGTGTGCAGAGACAGACCATCCCCCCCCTCCTGTCAGGACGAGACGCTGTGGTTCGCTCTCAGACCGGATCAGGTGAGTACTGGCTGTACTGTAGTACTAGTACTGTAGTAAAGCTGAGTATCTACACACCCTTACTGATGGTGTGTGTGTGTGTGTGTGTGTGCGTGTCCTCAGGGAAGACCCTGTCCTACGCCGTCCCTCTGGTCCAGTCCCTGCAGGCCGTCCAGCCCCGGGTCAAGAGGTCAGACGGTCCTCTGGCCGTGGTCATCGTCCCCACCAGAGAGCTGGCGCTGCAGACCTGGAGCGCCTTCCAGAAGCTGCTCAAGGTCTCACTCACTGTGTGTCTGTCTGTGTGTGTGTGTGTGTGTCTGTGTGTGTGTGACTGTGTGTGTCTGTGTGTCTGTGTGACTAACAGGACTAACCAGACTGTGACATCATGAGGACCAGCAGGTCCACAGCGCTGTGTCCAGGTTCAGGGTCTGCAGCCTTTACGACACTTTACAACACTTTATGACGCTCTACGACACTTTACAACACTTTATGACGCTCTACGACACTTTGCAACACTTTATGACGCTCTACGACGCTTTGCAACACTTTATGACGCTCTACGACGCTTTGCAACACTTTATGACGCTCTACGACGCTTTATGACGCTCTACGACACTTTACAACACTTTATGACGCTCTACGACACTTTGCAACACTTTATGACGCTCTACAACGCTTATGACGCTCTACAACACTTTATGACGCTCTATGACACTTTACAACACTTTGCAACACTTTCTGACGCTCTACAACACTTTACAACACTTTATGACGCTTTACAACACTTTATGACGCTCTACGACACTTTGCAACACTTTATGACGCTCTACGACGCTTTGCAACACTTTATGACGCTCTACGACGCTTTGCAACACTTTATGACGCTCTACGACACTTTGCAACACTTTATGACGCTCTACGACGCTTTGCAACACTTTATGACGCTCTACGACGCTTTGCAACACTTTATGACGCTCTACGACACTTTGCAACACTTTATGACGCTCTACGACACTTTGCAACACTTTATGACGCTTTGCAACACTTTATGACGCTCTACGACACTTTGCAACACTTTATGACGCTCTACAACACTTTACAACGCTTTATGACGCTCTATGACACTTTACAACACTTTATGACGCTCTATGACACTTTGCAACACTTTACAACGCTTTTATGACGGTCTATGACACTTTACAACACTTTATGACGCTTTACAACACTTTACAACGCTTTTATGACGCTCTACGACACTTTGCAACACTTTATGACGCTCTACGACACTTTACAACACTTTATGACGCTCTACGACACTTTGCAACACTTTATGACGCTCTACGACACTTTACAACACTTTATGACGCTCTACGACACTTTACAACACTTTATGACGCTCTATGACGCTTTGCAACACTTTATGACGCTCTACGACGCTTTGCAACACTTTATGACGCTCTACGACACTTTGCAACACTTTATGACGCTCTACGACACTTTACAACACTTTATGACGCTCTATGACACTTTACAACACTTTATGACGCTCTACGACGCTTTGCAACACTTTATGACGCTCTACAACACTTTGCAACACTTTATGACGCTCTACGACGCTTTGCAACACTTAATGGCGCTCTACGACACTTTGCAACACTTTATGACGCTCTATGACGCTTTGCAACACTTTATGACGCTCTACAACACTTTGCAACACTTTATGACGCTCTACGACACTTTGCAACACTTTATGACGCTCTACGACACTTTACAACGCTTTTATGACGCTCTACGACACTTTGCAACACTTTATGACGCTCTACGACACTTTGCAACACTTTATGACGCTCTACGACACTTTGCAACACTTTATGACGCTCTACAACACTTTGCAACACTTTATGACGCTTTGCAACACTTTATGGCGCTCTACGACACTTTGCAACACTTTATGACGCTCTATGACACTTTGCAACACTTTATGACGCTCTACGACACTTTGCAACACTTTATGACGCTCTACGACACTTTGCAACACTTTATGACGCTCTACGACACTTTGCAACACTTTATGACGCTCTACGACACTTTGCAACACTTTATGACGCTCTACAACACTTTGCAACACTTTATGACGCTCTACGACACTTTGCAACACTTTATGGCGCTCTACGACACTTTGCAACACTTTATGGCGCTCTACGACATTTTGCAACACTTTATGATGCTCTACGACACTTTACAACACTTTATGACGCTCTACGACACTTTACAACACTTTCTGACGCTTCACGATGCTTTACGACGCTGTACGTCTGCTCTCAGCCGTTCACCTGGATCGTCCCCGGCGTCCTGATGGGAGGAGAGAAGAGGAAGGCGGAGAAGGCCAGGTAGGTGCTGTGTCTGGGTCTGGGTCTGGTTGCTGTGGCGACGCGTGGCGTGCGGCGTGCGGCGGTCTAACGGCGTCTCCGTGTCCTCAGGCTGCGTAAAGGCATCAACATCCTGGTGTCCACGCCGGGACGCCTGGTGGACCACATCCAGAACACGCTGAGCATCAGCTTCAGCTCACTGCGCTGGCTGGTGCTGGACGAGGCCGACAGGTGAGACAGGGCGCCGCCCGCCTGCCGTCTCCATGACGACCACCCGCCGCTGTCATGATGTGATGTCATATCCTGTCTCCTGTCTGTCGCCAGGACGCTGGACCTGGGCTTCGACAAGGAGCTGAGCGTCATCCTGAACAGCATCAACGCCGCGGCGCCGAGCAGACAGAACGTGCTGCTGTCGGCCACGCTCACACACGGTGACGCACACACACACACACACGCACACACACACACACGGTGACGCACGCACACACACACGCACACACACACACACACACACGGTGACGCACACACACACACGCACACACACACACGCACACACACACACACGGTGACGCACGCACACACACACGCACACGCACACACACACACACACACACACACACACACACACACACGCTCACACACACACACACGGTGACGCACACACACACACACACAGGTCACCCCCCCCCCCCTCCTGGTTCACAACCCCCCTCCTGGTTCAGGTCTAACCCCCCCCCCTCCTGGTTCAGGTCTAACCCCCCCCTCCTGGTTCAGGTCTAACCCCCCCCCCCTCCTGGTTCAGGTCTAACCCCCCCCCCCTCCTGGTTCAGGTCTACCCCCCCCCCTCCTGGTTCAGGTCACCCCCCCCCCCCTCCTGGTTCAGGTGTGACCCCCCCCCCCCCTCCTGGTTCAGGTCTAACCCCCCCCTCCTGGTTCAGGTGACCCCCCCCCTCCTGGTTCACACCCCCTCCTGGTTCAGGTCTAACCCCTCCCCCTCCCCCCCTCCTGGTTCAGGTCTAACCCCCCCCCCTCCTGGTTCAGGTCTAACCCCCCCCTCCTGGTTCAGGTCTAACCCCCCCCCCCTCCTGGTTCAGGTCTAACCCCCCCCCCTCCTGGTTCAGGTCTAACCCCCCCCTCCTGGTTCAGGTCTAACCCCCCCCCCCTCCTGGTTCAGGTCTAACCCCCCCCCCCCCCTCCTGGTTCAGGTCTAACCCCCCCCTCCTGGTTCAGGTCTAACCCCCCCCTCCTGGTTCAGGTCTAACCCCCCCC
>CM064895.1:32528047-32530547 GCA_030347415.2 Decapterus maruadsi
CATCCTGTCCTGTCTGATGAGGGACGACGCCTACAAGGGGCGGGGCAAGTACCACAGCAAGGTAGGCGCCGAAACCAGGCCGAACCAGGCCGAACCAGGCTAAACTAAACCAGACTAAACCAGGCTAAACTAAACCAGGCTAAACTAAACCAGACTAAACTAAACCAGACTAAACTAAACCAGACTAAACTAAACCAGACTAAACCAGCCTAAACTAAACCAGATTAAACTAAACCAGACTAAACCAGGCTAAACTAAACCAGGCTAAACTAAACCAGACTAAACTAAACCAGACTAAACCAGGCTAAACTAAACCAGACTAAACCAGCCTAAACTAAACCAGATTAAACTAAACCAGACTAAACCAGGCTAAACTAAACCAGACTAAACTAAACCAGACTAAACCAGGCTAAACTAAACCAAACTAAACTAAACCAGATTAAACTAAACCAGGCTAAACTAAACCAGACTAAACTAAACCAGACTAAACCAGGCTAAACTAAACCAGACTAAACTAAACCAGACAAAACTAAACCAGACTAAACCAGGCTAAACTAAACCAGACTAAACTAAACCAGACTAAACTAAACCAGACTAAACTAAATCAGATTAAACTAAACCAGGCTAAACTAAACCAGACTAAACTAAACCAGGCTAAACTAAACCAGACTAAACTAAACCAGACTAAACTAAATCAGATTAAACTAAACCAGGCTAAACTAAACCAGACTAAACTAAACCAGGCTAAACTAAACCAGATTAAACTAAACCAAACTAAACCAAACCAGGCTAAACTAAACCAGACTAAACTAAACCAGGTTAAACCAGACTAAACTAAACCAGACTAAACTAAACCAGGCTACACTAAACCAGACTAAACTAAACCAGACTAAACTAAACCAGACTAAACTAAACCAGACTAAACTAAACCAAGCTAAACTAAACCAGACTAAACCAGGCTAAACTAAACCAGACTAAACTAAACCAGACTAAACCAGACTAAACTAATCCAGCCTAAACTAAACCAGACTAAACTAAACCAGACTAAACTAAACCAGACTAAACTAAACCAGGCCAAACCAGACTAAACTAAACCAGACTAAACCAGGCTAAACTAAACCAGACTAAACCAGGCTAAACTAAACCAGACTAAACTAAACCAGGCTAAACTAAACCAGACTAAACGAAACCAGACTAAACTAAACCAGGCTAAACTAAACCAGACTAAACTAAACCAGACTAAACCAGGCTAAACCAGGCTAACTGTGTGCGTGCAGAGGTCGGCGGCGGCGCTGGAACAGGAAGTCAGAGAGCGAGCGACGGTTCTTCAGACGGAGTTTGAGAACTTTGTCCATTCAGACGCTGCGACGCTGCAGAACGCCAAGAAAGGTACCGCCCCCCCCCCCCACCACCGCTGTCTGTTACCTGGTTGTTGGTTGTGATGTCACTGTGATGTCATCCCCAGCGCTGCAGTCCTTCCTGCGGGCGTACGCCACCTACCCCGCCAACCTCAAACACATCTTCCACATCCGCTCGCTGCACCTGGGCCACGCCGCCAAGAGCTTCGGCCTCAGAGACGCCCCGCAGGGCCTGAGCGCCGCCAAACGCCCCCCAGGCCCCGCCCACCCCGCCGCCAAACGCCACGACAAGACCCAGACCAAGAGGTGAGTCTGCAGCGAGGAGGTGCAGTCGGACAGACGCTACGTAATGTCCCTTTAACGGCCCAAACCCTGAACCCGTCTGCTTCCCTGACGCCCGAGTCTCCAGTGACCGACTGACGTGTGTGTGTCTGACACGTCTCTCTGCTCATTAACACACACACACACTGATACATCATTAAAGCAGCTCCTTCACACACACACACACACACACACACACTGTCTTCACTATGTGTTGTTGTTGTTGTTGTTGTTGTTGTTGTTGTTGTTAACAGCTGCTCCTCACAGCGGGCCTGTCTGGACACGGTGTGACCACACACACACACACACACACACACACTGGTCAGTAGAGACATCATTACAGGTGTGTGTGTGTGTGTGTGTGTGTGTGTGTGTGTGTGTGTGTGTGTGTGTGTGTGTGTGTGGGGTCAGCTGTGTGACCTCGTCAGCCTCCGTAGTTCAGGTTGTTTATCAACGGCGCCGGCGGTCGGGGCGGAGGGTGGACGCTGAGGTTGTGACATCACAGACGGTCATACAGGACGCGACCTGATCCATGAGGACGAGTCACAGCGTCACTAGGTGCGTTGTTTCCATCAGCTGTTTAGATGCATCTAAATGTATCGCATCAGAAAATGATGATGGAAACGCCGTGATTCGAATTTAAATCCCCTGATTCGCACAAACTGAAATACGCTCGCTATGGCCGGGTTTAGGTTGATTCGAATGGGATGGAAACAGCTGCGAATTAAGTGTGTTAGCGCACTTTCATCTCCCGTGTTTACAGTTCATTCACAAGACAACATCAGGGTTTCTAGCATCAAAATAACAGCCCCCACACACCT
>CM064895.1:32535547-32565547 GCA_030347415.2 Decapterus maruadsi
GGGTCTGGTTCTGAGTCTGAGTCTGGTTCTGAGTCTGGTTCTGGTTCTGGTTCTGGGTCTGGTTCTGGGTCTGGGTCTGGTTCTGGTTCTGGTTCTGGGTCTGGTTCTGGTTCTGGTTCTGGGTCTGGTTCTGGGTCTGGGTCTGGTTCTGGGTCTGGGTCTGGTTCTGGTTCTGGTTCTGGGTCTGGTTCTGAGTCTGAGTCTGGTTCTGAGTCTGGTTCTGGTTCTGGTTCTGGGTCTGGTTCTGGGTCTGGGTCTGGTTCTGGTTCTGGTTCTGGGTCTGGTTCTGGTTCTGGTTCTGGGTCTGGTTCTGGGTCTGGGTCTGGTTCTGGTTCTGGTTCTGGGTCTGGTTCTGAGTCTGAGTCTGGTTCTGAGTCTGGTTTTGGTTCTGGTTCTGGGTCTGGGTCTGGTTCTGTGGGACCAGGTGGAGTTTAGTTTAGTTTAGTTTAACATAGTTTAGTTTAGTTTAGTTTAACATAGTTTAGTTTAGTTTAGTTTATTTTAATCCAGTCTCCTACCTCTGCACTCTCCGTCGGAGCTGCTCACACTTCTGTCCTGATCTCCATCCGCTCCGGGCGGGAACGGCTCGGTGTCTTGATCAGCCTGACCCGGGTCAGAGAGTCCTGGTCCTGGTTCTGGGTCCGGGTCTGGGTCTGGGTCTGGGTCAGACTCAGGCCGACAGTCCGATAAGATGTCCCGGATCAGGAAGGAGGAGCTGCCGGAGGAGCTGCCGGAGGAGCGGGGCTGGAGCCGGAGCCGAGCGGCGAGCAGAGGAGCGTCCAGCCGGAGAACAGGCTCTCTCCGCGGGGAGGGAGGCGCCGAGCAGCCGCTGTCTGCCGCCCGGGAGAGGAGCGCCTCGGCCGGCCTGACGGAGAGCAGCGAGTCGATACGGAACCCGGAGCAGCCGGAGGAAGAAACCTCCATCTCTGTCCCGTCACAGGACGAGACACATCACAGGACAGACAGGACAGACAGTAGAGACAGGACAGATAGTAGAGACAGTAGAGACAGAGTAGAGACAGAGTAGAGACAGAGTAGAGACAATAGAGAGACAGTAGAGACAGAGTAGAGACAGAGTAGAGACAGAGTAGGGACAGGAGAGACAGGACAGACAGTAGAGACAGAGTAGAGACAGAGTAGAGACAGGAGAGACAGAGTAGAGACAGTAGAGACAGGACAGACAGTAGAGACAGAGTAGGGACAGGAGAGACAGGACAGACAGTAGAGACAGAGTAGAGACAGTGGAGACAGGAGAGACAGTAGAGACAGAGTAGAGACAGGAGAGACAGGACAGACAGACAGTAGAGACAGAGTAGAGACAGAGTAGAGACAGAGTAGAGACAGGACAGACAGTAGAGACAGAGTAGAGACAGAGTAGAGACAGGACAGACAGTAGAGACAGAGTAGAGACAGAGTAGAGACAGGACAGACAGTAGAGACAGAGTAGAGACAGAGTAGAGACAGGACAGACAGTAGAGACAGGAGAGACAGACAGTAGAAACAGAGTAGAAACAGTAGAGGAGCAGTAAAGTAAAGTACCGACCGTCCGATGATTGAAAGGAATCAGCAGCTGATTTCAGCACCACGGAGAGAGAGAGAGAGAGAGAGAGAGAGAGAGGGAGGAGGGGAAAGATTCATTAAACTCTCCTCCTCCTTCTTCCTCCACCTCTTTTCTCCTCCTCTTCCTCTCTTCTCCTCCTCCTCTTCTTCTCCTCCTCTTCCTCTCTTCTTCTCTTCCCCCTCCTCTTCCTCTCTCCTCCTCCTCCTCTCCTCCTCCTCTTCCTCTCTTCTCCTCCTCCTCTCTTCTCCCCCTCCTCTTCCTCTCTCCTCCTCCTCTTCCTCTCTCCTCCTCCTCCTCCTCCTCTCCCTCTCTTCTTCTCCTCCTCCTCTCTTCTTCTCCTCTTCCTCTCTACTCCTCCTCTTCCTCTCTTCTTCTCCTCCTCCTCTCCTCCTCCTCTTCCTCTCTTCTTCTCCTCCTCTTCCTCCTCTTCCTCTCTCCTCCTCCTCTCCTCCTCCTCTCTTCTCCCCCTCCTCCTCCTCTTCCTCTCTTCTTCTCCCCCTCCTCCTCCTCCTCTCTTCTCCTCTTCCTCTCTTCTCCTCCTCCTCTTTTCTCCTCCTCCTCCTCTCTCCTCCTCCTCTTCCTCTCTTCTCCTCCTCCTCCTCTTTTCTCCTCCTCCTCCTCTCTTCTCCTCCTCCTCCTCTCTCCTCCTCCTCCTCCTCCTCTCCTCCTCCTCTTCCTCTCTTCTCCTCCTCCTCCTCTCCTTCTCCTCTTCCTCTCTTCTTCTCCTCCTCCTCTCCTCCTCCTCTTCCTCTCTTCTCCTCCTCTTCCTCTCTCCTCCTCTTCCTCTCTTCTTCTCCTCCTCCTCTCTTCTCCTTCTCCTCCTCCTCCTCTTCCTCTCTTCTTCTCCTCCTCCTCTCTTCTCCTTCTCCTCCTCTTCCTCCTCCTCCTCCTCTTCCTCTCTTCTCCTCCTCCTCTTCCTCTCTTCTTCTCCTCCTCCTCTTCCTCCTCTCTCCCCCTCCTCCTCCTCTCTTCTCCTCTTCCTCTCTTCTCATCTCACTCTCTCCTCCTCCTCTCTTCTTCTCCTCCTCCTCTCTTCTCCTCCTCCTCCTCCTCTCTTCTCCTCCTCTTCCTCTCTTCTTCTCCTCCTCCTCTCTTCTCCTCCTCTTCTTCTCCTCCTCTTCCTCTCTCCTCCTCCTCTCTTCTCCTCCTCCTCTTCTTCTCCTCCTCCTCTCTTCTCCTCCTCTCTTCTCCTCCTCCTCTCTTCTCCTCCTCTTCCTCCTCCCCCTCTTCCTGTGTGTGTTTTCTTCTCTTTATTATTCCTGATGTGACATCCCATCATGTTTCCATCATCAGCTACATTCAGTTCACTGAAGGTTGTGTAGATGTTGTTGCTATGTGATGGTTGTTGTGTTGTGTCTCCTGTCACCCGTTGCCTCGGTGACGACAACGTTGTCTCGTTCTCATCATAAACTATGAAAGTTCATTAGTTTCCTTTTTTCTTTTCCAAGACCAGGAAGGTGGAAGAAAACACGTGGAAAGATGTGAGGAAGAAAGGAAAGTAACTCTAATCATATTTGGGACAAAATCATAATATCAACAACACACACACAGACACACACTGAG
Source organism: Decapterus maruadsi (assembly GCA_030347415.2). NCBI lineage: Eukaryota > Metazoa > Chordata > Actinopteri > Carangiformes > Carangidae > Decapterus > Decapterus maruadsi. The sequence goes on from CM064895.1 coordinate 32,538,672, forward strand.
CTGTTGTTTGTGTTTATTATCAGACGAAGGTTCAGTCCAGACTCTTGACTCTCGACGCTCTGAACGACTGACGGGCCCTGAACGCACCGGCACGCGCCTCCTGGTCCCTGAAGGTGTCCAGAGAGGGAGGAACCTGGGGGGGGGGGGGCAAGAACTCAAAAAAACAGAAGACACTGAACACGACAGAGTGTGTGTGCGTGTACCTGCGTGCAGCGCAGCGTGTGTGTGTGTGTGTGTACCTGCGTGCAGCGCGGCGGCTGCGTGCCAGGTGTGTGTGTGTGTACCTGCGTGCAGCGTGGCGGCAGCGTGCAGCGCGGCGGCGGCAGCGTACCCGGCGTGTGCGTGGCGGCCGGTAGAGCGCGGCTCCTCCTCAGCAGACTGGTCCTGGTGTCAGGGACACATCCCGCTCTGGAACGCTGCTGCTCCCTGGGATCGCAGGTTCGATTCCTGCTGAGCTGCTGCTGGATCCAGCGCTGGCCGTACTGGTGGGACAGGAGGTCGCACAGAGGAGACGACGGCCTGGAGGACACAACCGACCAATCAGGAGACAGGAGACAGCCATCAATCATCAGGAAGAGGAGGAGGAGGAGGAGGAGGAGGAAGAGGAGGATGAGGAAGAGGAGGATGAGGAGGAAGAGGAAGAGGAGGAGGAGGAAGAGGAGGAGGAGGAAGAGGAGGAGGAGGAAGAGGAGGAGGAGGAAGATGAACCAACCTTCTTGTGACTCCAAAGGTGATGTCGGGCACCGCCGGGCGCTGTGAAGCCCCTCCCTCCTGCGGCCTGGGGGCGGCATGCGGTCTGGTCCTGGCTCCGCCCCCCTGGGCCCGGTAGCGAGCCAGCTCCTTGGCCGTGACCAGACCGGAGCGCACGGCGTCCCGGTTCAGAGACAGGAAGTCAGGAGGCGCCGGGCGCCGCGGGGCCGAGCAGCCGCGACTGGACTGGACCGCCCAGCTGGACAGAACTACAGACACAGAGACAGAGACTACAGCTCCCAGCATGCACCACGGAGACAGAGACTACAGCTCCCAGCATGCACCACGGAGACAGAGACTACAGCTCCCAGCATGCACCACGGAGACTACAGCTCCCAGCATGCACCACAGAGACTACAGCTCCCAGCATGCACCACGGAGACAGAGACTACAGCTCCCAGCATGCACCACGGAGACTACAGCTCCCAGCATGCACCACGGAGACTACAGCTCCCAGCATGCACCACGGAGACTACAGCTCCCAGCATGCACCACAGAGACAGAGACTACAGCTCCCAGCATGCACCACAGAGACTACAGCTCCCAGCATGCACCACGGAGACAGAGACTACAGCTCCCAGCATGCACCACGGAGACTACAGCTCCCAGCATGCACCACGGAGACAGAGACTACAGCTCCCAGCATGCACCACGGAGACTACAGCTCCCAGCATGCACCACGGAGACTACAGCTCCCAGCATGCACCACGGAGACAGAGACTACAGCTCCCAGCATGCACCACGGAGACAGAGACTACAGCTCCCAGCATGCACCACAGAGACAGAGACTACAGCTCCCAGCATGCACCACGGAGACAGAGACTACAGCTCCCAGCATGCACCACGGAGACAGAGACTACAGCTCCCAGCATGCACCACGGAGACTACAGCTCCCAGCATGCACCACGGAGACTACAGCTCCCAGCATGCACCACGGAGAGAGACTACAGCTCCCAGCATGCACCACGGAGACAGAGACTACAGCTCCCAGCATGCACCATGGAGACTACAGCTCCCAGCATGCACCACGGAGACAGAGACTACAGCTCCCAGCATGCACCACGGAGACAGAGACTACAGCTCCCAGCATGCACCACGGAGACTACAGCTCCCAGCATGCACCACGGAGACTACAGCTCCCAGCATGCACCACGGAGACAGAGACTACAGCTCCCAGCATGCACCACAGAGACAGAGACTACAGCTCCCAGCATGCACCACGGAGACAGAGACTACAGCTCCCAGCATGCACCACGGAGACAGAGACTACAGCTCCCAGCATGCACCACGGAGACTACAGCTCCCAGCATGCACCACGGAGACTACAGCTCCCAGCATGCACCACAGAGACAGAGACTACAGCTCCCAGCATGCACCACGGAGACAGAGACTACAGCTCCCAGCATGCACCACGGAGACTACAGCTCCCAGCATGCACCACGGAGACAGAGACTACAGCTCCCAGCATGCACCACGGAGACAGAGACTACAGCTCCCAGCATGCACCACGGAGACTACAGCTCCCAGCATGCACCACGGAGACTACAGCTCCCAGCATGCACCACGGAGACAGAGACTACAGCTCCCAGCATGCACCACGGAGACAGAGACTACAGCTCCCAGCATGCACCACGGAGACAGAGACTACAGCTCCCAGCATGCACCACGGAGAGAGACTACAGCTCCCAGCATGCACCACGGAGACAGAGACTACAGCTCCCAGCATGCACCACGGAGACTACAGCTCCCAGCATGCACCACGGAGACAGAGACTACAGCTCCCAGCATGCACCATGGAGACAGAGACTACAGCTCCCAGCATGCACCATGGAGACAGAGACTACAGCTCCCAGCATGCACCATGGAGACTACAGCTCCCAGCATGCACCACGGAGACAGAGACTACAGCTCCCAGCATGCACCACGGAGACAGAGACTACAGCTCCCAGCATGCACCACGGAGACAGAGACTACAGCTCCCAGCATGCACCATGGAGACTACAGCTCCCAGCATGCACCACGGAGACAGAGACTACAGCTCCCAGCATGCACCACGGAGACAGAGACTACAGCTCCCAGCATGCACCACGGAGACAGAGACTACAGCTCCCAGCATGCACCATGGCAGTGATGTACTATATTGCGATACTGTAGGAACAACGATATATTGAGTTTCTTTGTAGCAAGAAAACCGTAGCATAGCAACACACGCTGCTGCTGCTGCTGCTGCTGCTGAACACCAGCTGCTGAAATACGAGCCCGGCCGGCGCCGCCTCATGTTTCTGGACAGTTTCATTTGCCTCCAGCGTGTAGTCAGGAAACTAGCAACGCGGTCTCGTTTGCTCCGTCTGCTCTGGTGGACGGACCAATCAGCAAACAGATGGGGAAGTGAAGGCGAAGCCGTTGAAGTCAAGCGCTCAAGCTAACCTACTAGCTTCACCGTGTAGAACACACGTGAGCAGCGAGCAGCAGCGATTGGTTGAAGCAGACGAATCCCTAGCGGCTGATGCATCAGGACAGATTTCTTGACTCTGTTAAAAGGTTTTCTCTTTACTGTAATAAGGAGGTTCACAGTTCTTCAAATAACATGAAGAAAGAATATGTGAACAATATTAAACAATAAACAAACGCTGTGAATTTTTTGCATAATTGTTCATTAAAAATATCGATACGGTATCGTTGAATAAAATATCGCGATATTTAAATGTATCGATTTTTTCTTACACCCCGACAGCCCAGAACCAGTATTAGAACCAAACTCCACCAGGACCCGGACCAGGACCAGGACCAGGACCAGGTCCAGGTCCAGGACCCGTGGTGTGTCCCAAATCGCGCACTTCTGCACTTACACTTAATATTTTGAGTACAGAAGTGCGTTCACATTGAGCAGTGTGCGAAAATGTAGTGCACTGTGTGCACTCAGCATGTAGTCAAACGGCCAGAAAATTGAGTGTGGATCGATGCACACTTTCCACCGTTAACGGCCGCCATCTTAGTGACGAGCGGGAGACGTCACTCACTTTTCAAACAGATGGGGTTGCTTTGAGCAGCGACGGAGCTGACACCGGCATAAAGGTCTTTAAAAAACACTAATAACAACACAACAACAACACTAACACAATAAAACACAACTTAATAGCTTGTTTTGATCGGCAAAAGGCGCTGTTAAGTGTCGGCGATAGGGCATCAGGACAGATTTCTTGACTTGCAATCAGTTTTCTCTTTACTGTAATAAGCAGGTTCACAGTTTTGATTTAACATGAAGAAAAAATATTGAACACTGAGCAAAAAATAAACAAACTGCCTCACAGTGTACTGTAAAGCAGTGCACTGTGAGAAGTATGCGATTTGAGACACACCACAGGACTAGGTCCAGGACCAGAACCAGGACCAGGATCAGGACCAGAACCAGGACCAGGACCAGGACCAGGACCAGGACCAGGACCAGAACCGGGACCAGGACCAGAACCAGGACCAGGACCAGGACTACAAGTCAAGGCTTCTGGTAGATGGATCTCATGGTACAATAAAACACAAATGCTGTTCTTTTACACTGAGCACCTGCCCCCCCTCTACCTCCTGCCCCCCCCCCGTCTTTGTGCTCCACTGACTCTGTGTGTGTGTGTGTGTGTGTGTGTGTGTGTGTGTGTGTGTGTGTGTGTGTGTGTGTGTGTGACAGCAGTGACAGCTGCCTGGAGGCATGTCTCCTTCACACAAACACAACCTGACAGCTGACTGCTGCTCACACACACACACACACACACACACACACACACTCAGACGACTGTCAGCTGTGTGTGTGTGTGTGTGTGTGTGTGTCAGGTGGGCGGGGCTTACCCTCGGCCACGCCCCCGTCCCTCAGCGAGCTGCTGCTTGTTCCAAAGGTGAAATCTGGATCCACATCCAACAACCCTCTGGACCTGGACTGACCCAGAGGAGCCTGGAGGGGGAGGAGGGGGGGGGTAACTTCATCATCCTCCTCATCATCATCATCACAAACTAAATGGACCAATCACAGCCTCTGATTCCAGCCCAGAGGAGCAGTGATACTAAAAAGCCTGATCACAGCCTGAAGAGGCTGCTTTTAAAGGGACAGTTCAACATTTAGTCAAATTGTCCCATCACCATAACCCCTATAGTCATAGCAGTAGGTTCGTTACCTTTAATTATCGGTGCAAGCTATTTTTAGAACGGCGGAGCAGAGCCGTGAGCTGCTCAGAGCTACGCTACGGAGGCTCATGGGATTTCTTGGTTTCCCTCATCAAACTCATCAAATACACAATCCAACAACTCCACAACGCTCTGGTGGACAAGTTGTGACCTGCACATTCACCACGCTATGAGATAATAACACAACGTTACCACACAGAGTTGTTTTAGAGGGAAATACAGAGACTGTTGATGAACAACTGTCCCTGAAGGCAACGTGCATCAGAGGTTTTACATGAATTTCCCTCTAAAACAACTCTGTGTGGTAACGTTGTGTTATTATCTCATAGTCATGGTGATGGGCCAATTTGACAAAATGTTGAACTATCCCTTTAAATATGAAGCTTTATCCAATTAAACTAAATAAACTAGAGCAACAACAACTGTTGTTTTAAATTTCATAAAGAGTGTGTTTTATTGAAGGTGACAACAGGAAGCTGCTTCACAATAAAAGCTCAGCAGAGCCAAACACTAACACATCAGCTCTGCTTTTATTTTGAAAAGCGTGAGATCGAAACTAACGGTGAGACTCTGTTGTTGTTGTTGTTGTTTGTTTGTTTGTTTGTTTGTTTGTTTGTTTGTTTACCTTGATGAGCAGCGGATTGGTCGTCATGGAGTCTCTGACCACGCCCAGCCTGGGTGACGACATGTTTCCGGTCAGACTGATGATGATGATGCTGATGGTGATGAAGGCTGATGATGAAGAGCAGAGGTAGCAGCCGTTACAGATGTCAGCGCACCTGCCGAGCAGCTGGATGACGTCACACCCGGACCCCCCAGCCAGGTGCAGCTCAGACTCACCTGTGTTTAGTCCGTCGTGTCCTCCGGTCGCGCTACTCCGTTACTATGGCGACATGACTCCAAACCAACGGTCGGCTCCACCGGAAGTGTACAGATTTCAAATTAAAAGTTAAAGCGGAGTGAAGTGAAGCCTTCCTCACAGCAGGCGCGGCTTTTACTCTGAAAGCGACGGTTTCCGGTTTGAGTGATGCGTTTCCTTGGTAACGTGAAAACAAATCTTCAAACTGACGTAACTTTTTTTTTTCTCTTTTAGGCACTTTGAACATTGATGAATAGGCCTGAGGTTTCTGTTATAATGAATATGCTTTTGTGAAAATGAAAATCTGCCATTTAATTAATAAGATTGATAATAATAAAAGTTTTTATTCACATTCCTCCAAAATCAAATCAACTAGGCCTGATATGACTCAACAGTTACAACATGTTCATTTACATTCACCTCAATGTCTTTTATTCAGTCTTTTAACGACGTGGTCACGGGATCATCTATAAATAATCTATAAATAATCTATAAATAATCTATAAATAATCTATGAATAATCTGAAATGAGGTTTCTCTGACTTCAGGCCTGTGTTGGTTTGTTCCAGTGGTAACCGTCTAATTAATTATTAATGAGTTGTTTTTACCATGGTAACAAGAACCATCAGTGACCTCAGGAACAAACTAATAAAGCTCATTAACGAGCAGCGGTTTGACTGGATCTGATGTTTATGAACATTATATTCTAGTGTGTTTTATACAGTAACCACGGTGACGTTCACACCGTCCTTTAATCTGTACCTGCCGACCTGCACCCAAACAAAGGATTATGGGTAATTCTTACATCACAGACACCTGAGCAGGTCTGGAGGTTTATAAACATTTATTCAATATCTTGGACTCAGCTGAGTTTCTCATTCGGCCTAAAGACCTTGACCTAATATTTAAAGTTGTAGCTGTTGGTGACGCCACGAGGACGTTAGAGACGCTTTAGACAAACTAGACATTTAACAGACAAAACCAAACCTGGATAAGACATTATAACCCCATCAGCTAAACTATTAATAGGCTTAAAGTGGAATCAGCAGCAGGTGCTGCGTCACAAAAGAAGTTTATTTTGAGATGAAACATTTAATGGATCCTGTTAATGTAAAGATATTCATGTAAACTGTACTTTCTGTGAACAGGAGAAAGTCTTCAGCATTCTTTTCTATGAATGTGGTTGTGTTTGTTTTGGTAAACTTGAATATGTTTGAAACCCCAACAGACATGAAGGAGAAATCATTCATTTATCTACCCATAAATGTAAATGGACCCAAAGAAACCACATTTTCATGAATTCTAAATAGAGATCGACATCAAGCACACAAGAAAAAAAATATTCAGGGACTGTAGGAAAAAACGTTCAATTCAATTCAATTCAATTCAATTCAATTCAATTCAATTCAATTCAATTCAATTCAATTCAATTAAAAGAGCGTTTATTATTTTATTATTACTATTATTATTAATATTACCGTCATTGTTTATATTATGACTTATTCAAACTATATTTCATGGTTGATGGTTCTGTACATACAATATTTGCTAATAAAGTTTTAACAAAAAAGAAAAAAGAAAGAAAGAAAGATCGTCTATTGAAATCCCGTCTCACTCCGCAGTGAAAACACAACCTCTGCCGAATTAGAGCGTTGCCATAGCAACCCGTGCTCGATCCCAGATGAGTTGATTGCTGATATCGAATCGATCGGTGTTCGGCTCCGTCTCTGTCGGCGGATCAATACTTCGGTGACCGGGAGAATCTCTGAGCCGGGTGTTCCGGTCCCGGAAGTCTGGTCGCAGTGAGACGTCTCCACTTCCGGTTGCTGCCCGTAAACACACGTCCGTGCACAAGTCTTGTGCTCATTGCGTGTATTCTCCACGTTTTGCTGCCTGCCTGTTCCCGGATCAGACCCTGACCCAATGACCATGATCATTTTTGGAGACCAACCCATGAGATTACCGATGGGTGTGACCACCGGAATGTTCAGGATGAAGCTGTGGATGTGGGTCCTCCAGGTCCTCCAGGTGGGAGGAGGCCCAGAAAAACTCCGATTCTTTCTCTTTCCAGGCCTCCTCTTGGCACAATTTACACTGAAGACACGCTAATTTTTGATCCTGAGCAGTTTTGCAGACAAACTTGTTGTGTCGTCACCAACTCCTCCTCGGCCTGGCTGGTCCAGTTCTACTCGTCCTGGTGCGGACACTGCATCCAGTACTCCAGCACCTGGAAGAGCCTGGCCCAGGACGTCAAAAATTTTCTGAGCAGGTCCAGGTCCGGGTCCGATGGTAAAACCGGTCTGGGTCCAAAATATTTCTCTGCTCCAGCTGTAATCCAAAATTTCCAGGAAGGCCTTATGGACGCGGGTCCAGTCCAGTCCAGCTGTTAGTCTAGACACTCATGACGATGAGTTGAAGTCAGTGATAAAACCAGATCCATGTGGGTCTTGAGGGTTGACCTCAGCCTGTGAGCCCGGATCAGATCCATGGGCAACCAGGTCAGACCCAGAGGAACCGGATCAGATCCTCAGGCCAGGGGTTAACTCCAGAAACGGATCAGATCCATGAGGGTCAGATGTTTTAAACACAGAGGAACCGGATCAGATCCATGATACAGGATCAGGTTAGTCAGAGGAACCGGATCAGATCCATGTGGGTCAGAGGGTTAGACCCAGAGGAACCGGATCACTAGCAGAGCCTGGAGAAAACCAGATCATCAGGAGGTCTAGGCCTGGTCCACATTAAAGGACTCATAGTTTACCTCCAAACTCAGTTTCTCATCATCAGTCAGTCCAGATCCAGATCCAGATCCAGATCCAGATCAACACCACAACATGATGGAAACGTCTCTCAGATCCGGATCAGGATCAGGATCAGGAAACATCCACCTCTTTATTCATTTAGTTTCTGCTCATTTTCATGGTTACGGCTTCATTTTAATGCACATTTCTTATTATTTTTAAATTAAATCAGTTCTTTATTATCATTATTATTAGAATATCATTGTTTATATTATGACTTGTTCAAACTATATTTCATGGTTGATGCTTCACAGAGTCTTTGCTAATAAGCTTTTAACAAAAAAGAAAAAAGGTGGAGCAGCAGGGATCTGGATCTGGTCTGGTCTGGTCTGGATCTGGTCTGGATCTGGTCTGGATCTGGATCTGGATCTGGTCTGGTCTGGATCTGGTCTGGATCTGGATCTGGTCTGGTCTGGTCTGGATCTGGTCTGGTCTGGTCTGGATCTGGATCTGGTCTGGTCTGGTCTGGATCTGGTCTGGATCTGGATCTGGTCTGGTCTGGATCTGGTCTGGTCTGGTCTGGATCTGGATCTGGTCTGGTCTGGATCTGGTCTGGTCTGGTCTGGATCTGGATCTGGTCTGGTCTGGTCTGGTCTGGTCTGGTCTGGTCTGGACCACCGGACCACTGGTCTGGACCTCTGGACTGGTCTGGACCAGCAGGATGAAGCTGTGGATGTGGGTCCTCCAGGTCCTCCAGGCGGCGGCGGCGGCGGACAACCAGCTGCTCCGGCTGCTCCATGGAAACATGAGGTCACGTTGCCAGGCAACAGGCAGGTGACAGTCAGGTCACTGAGTCACACCTGAGACAGAAACAGATCCCAGACCAGACCAGACCAGTCACCAACTCCTCCTCGGCCTGGCTGGTCCAGTTTTATTTTGTTGCGGACCTTTTATTCTCCAGTACTCCAGCACCTGGAAGAGCCTGGCCCAGGACGTCAAGGGTGAGTCCCCGAGCAGGTCCGGGTCCAGGTCCAGGTCCGGGTCTGGGTCCAGATCTAGGTCTCTGCTCTCCGCTGTAAACATATGGACGCGGGTCCAGTCCAGTCCAGCTGTTAGTCCATCAAAGACTAAACAAGTAAAGACACTCATGAGGATGAGTTGGAGTCAGTGATAAAACCAGATCCATGTGGGTCAGAGGGTTAGACCCAGAGGAACCGGATCAGATCCATGTGGGTCAGAGGGTTAGACCCAGAGGAACCGGATCAGATCCATGTGGGTCAGAGGGTTAGACCAGGAGGAACACAGGACAGATCCATGTTAATCAGAGGGTTTATCAGACAATGATCAGATCCATGTGGGTCAAAGGGTTAGTCCAGGACATTTACCGGATCAGATCCATGTGGGAATCCAGGGTCAACCCACAGGAACTGGTGGATCAGATCCATGCACATTTGGGAAATCAGAGGAACTACTTTCCAGACACGTCTGCCCAGGGATTTCAGAAGAGAAAGGATCAGATTTTTGCTTCATGAGGGTTAGACCCAGAGGAACTGCTGATGATCCATTGGGTCAAAATGTTGAACTGTCCCAGAGGAACCGGATCAGATCCATGTGGGTCAGAGGGTTAGACCCAGAGGAACCGGATCAGATCCATGTGGGTCAGAGGGTTAGACCCAGAGGAACCGGATCACTAGCAGAGCCTGGAGAAAACCAGCTCATCAGGAGGTCTAGACCTGGTCCACATTAAAGGACTCATAGTTTACCTCCAAACTCAGTTTCTCATCGTCAGTCAGTCCAGATCCAGATCCAGATCCAGATCCAGATCCAGATCAACACCACAACATGATGGAAACGTCTTTCAGATCCGGATCCGGATCAGGATCAGGATCCGGATCAGGATCAGGATCCAGATCAGGATCAGGAAACATCCACCTCTTTATTCATTTAGTTTCTGCTCATTTTCATGGTTATGGCTTCATTTTAATACAAATGTCTTATTATTTTTAAATTAAATGAGTTCTTTATTACTTTAGGTGGAGAAGACCACCCATACACTTCCAGTGTTTGAGCTAGTTTACTGAGTCTAATTAGCTACTTTAGGCGGCGGTGGAGCAGCAGGGGTCTGGAAAGTCCTGGATCTGGATCTGGATCTGGATCTGGATCTGGTCTGGATCTGGGTCTGGTCTGGTCTGGTCTGGATCTGGGTCTGGTCTGGTCTGGTCTGGATCTGGATCTGGTCTGGATCTGGGTCTGGTCTGGTCTGGTCTGGATCTGGGTCTGGTCTGGTCTGGTCTGGATCTGGTCTGGTCTGGTCTGGATCTGGATCTGGTCTGGTCTGGTCTGGTCTGGTTAAACAGCTGTTAGACCCATACACTTCCAGCTGTTTGGCTTTCTCACATTGGAAACTTTATGAGGTCAGGTTGCCAGGCAACACTTCCAGTGTTTGAGCTCAGCTAATTAGCTACAGGTGGAGACAGAAACAGATCCCAGACCAGACCAGTGTTTGAGCTAAGCTAATTAGCTACTTTAGGTGGAGGCAGGCTAACAGGACCCATACACTTCCACTTTTGAGCTAAGCTAATTAGCTACTTTGGTGGAGGCAGGACATCACCACCCAGACACTTCCAGTGTTTGAGCTAAGCTAATTAGCTCCATTTCGGAGGCAACAGCTCAACACACCCATACACTTCCAGTGATTGAGCTAAGCTAATTAGCTACTTTAGGTGGAGGCAGGCTAACACACACCCATACACTTCCAGTGATTGAGCTAAGCTAATTAGCTACTTTAGGTGGAGGCAGGCTAACACTACCCATACACTTCCCATTGAGCTAAGCTAATTAGCTACACAAAGGTGGAGGCAGGCTAACACTGACCCCAGAGACTTCCAGTGTTTGAGCTAAGCTAATTAGCTACTTTAGGTGGAGGCAGGCTAACACTACCCATACACTTCCAGTGTTTGAGCTAAGCTAATTAGCTACTTTAGGTGGACAGTTAATCAGAGTCTTTATCAGACAATGAACCGTATAACACTTCCAGTGTTTGAGCCAAGCTAATTAGCTACTTTAGGTGGAGGCAGAATCCAACACTCCACAACCCTGGTGGACACTTCCAGTGATTGAGCTGTGAGCTACTTTTAGGAGGCTAACACTACCCGGAACACTTCCAGTGTTTGACACGCTAATTAGCTACTTTAGGTGGAGGATTTCAGAAGCTAACACTAGTTCCCATACACTTCCAGTGATTGAGCTAAGCTAATTAGCTGTGACTTTAGGTGGAGACAGGTTGAACTGTCCCTTTACACTGATCCAGTTTTTGAGCTGTCTTAGCTACTTTAGGTGGAGGCAGGCTAACACCATCCTTTAGGCTTCCAGTGATTGAGCTAAGCTAATTAGCTACTTTAGGTGGAGACAGGCTAACACTACCCATACACTTCCAGTGATTGAGCTAGCTCAAACACTGGAAGTTTAGGTGGAGCAGGCTAACCTCCAAACAACTTCCAGTGTTTGAGCTAAGCTGATTTAGCTACTTTAGGTGGAGGCAGGCTAACACTACCCATACACTTCCAGTGTTTGAGCTAAGCTAATTAGCTACTTTAGGTGGAGACAGGCTAACACTACCCATACACTTCCAGTGTTTGAGCTAAGCTAATTAGCTACTTTAGGTGGAGGCAGGCTAACACTACCCATACACTTCCACTGATTGAGCTAAGCTAATTAGCTACTTTAGGTGGAGGCAGGCTAACACTACCCATACACTTCCAGTGTTTGAGCTAAGCTAATTAGCTACTTTAGGTGGAGGCAGGCTAACACTACCCATACACTTCCAGTGATTGAGCTAAGCTAATTAGCTACTTTAGGTGGAGGCAGGCTAACACTACCCATACACTTCCAGTGATTGAGCTAAGCTAATTAGCTACTTTAGGTGGAGGCAGGCTAACACTACCCATACACTTCCAGTGATTGAGCTAAGCTAATTAGCTACTTTAGGTGGAGGCAGGCTAACACTACCCATACACTTCCAGTGATTGAGCTAAGCTAATTAGCGGTGCACCAGCTCTGCCCGTATCTCCATGGTTACTGCACACACAGCCTAAAGGATGGTGTCTATCTGCTGGTCATGAGGCAAGACATGAACTATAGATGGTTTTAGTGTGGTTATTATGGTGTGTGCGGTAACCATGGTAACTCCTCTCTCAGACTGGCAGCAGGTGATCAGTGTGGCCGTGCTCGACTGCGCTCAGGAGGAAAACTTTGACGTGTGTAAAGAGTTCAGCATCAGGTTCTACCCAACGTTTAAGGTATGTGACCTCTGACCTCTGTCCTCTGAACCCCCCCCTCCCCCTCCCCCCCCCCTCCTGTACTAACCCGTCTCATCTGGTTCTCTACAGTATTTCAAGGCTCACAGTGCGGTGACAGACAGAGGAACGACTTACAGAGGTGACACACACACACACACACACACACACACACACACACACTCAGGTTGTTACACACTTGCTGCTGTGTGTGGTGGTCGTCATGGTGACGGTGCGTGTGTGCAGGTGCAGACAGAGAGATCCAGTCGGTGCGACAGCTGATGGTGAACATCCTGCAGAACCACACCAGACTGGACCGGCCCGACCGCTGCCCGCCGCTGGAGCCCTACAGGTAACCATGACCACGTGGTGATGTCACGCTGATGTCACGGTGATGTCACGGTGATGTCATGACCTCTCTGTGTGTGTGTGTGTGTGTGTGTGTAGCTCCGCGGAGCTGCTGCCTCTGTTGGGTCAGAGGTCGGACCACTTCACGGCCGTCATCGTGGAGGAGCCGGACTCGTACGTGGGCCGAGAGGTCAGTGAACGCATCACCACGGAGCCGTGGCGTGTGACATCATCATCAGGAGACTGGCTCACCGTGTGTGTGTGTGTGTGTGTGTGTGTGTGCAGGTGATCCTGGACCTGCTGCAGTTCTCCGGCCTCCAGGTGAAACGCGCTCTGAGCTCCGACCTGGCTCTGCTGGACGCCATGACGATCAGCACGCTGCCCGCCGTCTACCTGCTGCACCCCAACGGGACGCACACACACCTGCACGTGTCAGTACACACACACACACACACACACACACACACACACACCTGCACGTGTCAGTACACACACACACACACACACACACACACACACACACACACACACCTGCACGTGTGAGACAATCACAGATGAATCCTGAGTTTGAGAGGAAACAGTGATGTCATCGGACACACACTCAACACACTCCTCCTCCTCTTCCTCCTCCTCCTCCTCCTCCTCCTCCTCCTCCTCCTCTTCTTCTCTTCCTCCTCCTCCTCTTCCTCTTCTTCTCCTCCTCCAGAGAGAAGCGTCTGCGTTTCTTCTTCTCCTCCTTCCTGAGGACGTTGCCTGGCGTCCAGCGCAGGACCAAGTCCACCGTCACTTCCTCTGTGGGTCAGGGGGGGGCGCTGCAAGACCAGGACCAGCACAGCACCGAGCCCTGGAGGGACTTCAACAGGTCAGAGTCTGTTCTGGTCCAGACCAGTCTGGTCCGGTTCAGTCTGGTCCGGTCCGGTCCGGTCCGGTCTGATCCGGTCCGGTCCGGTCCGGTCCGGTCCGGTCCGGTTCAGTCTGGTCCGGTCTGGTCCGGTCTAGTCTGATCCAGTCTGGTCCGGTCCGGTCCGGTCTGGTCCGGTCCGGTCTAGTCTGATCCGGTCTGGTCCGGTCCGGTCCGGTCCGGTCCGGTCTAGTCTAATCCGGTCCGGTCCGGTCCGGTCTAGTCTGATCCATTCTGGTCCAGTCCGGTCCGGTCTAGTCTGATCCGGTCTGATCCGGTCCGGTCCGGTCAGTGAAGTGTGTGTGTGTGTGTGTGTCTGCAGGGCGAAGGTGTACTCTGCTGACCTGGAGTCAGCTCTTCACTACCTGCTGAGGGTGGAGCTGGCTACCCACAATGCACTGGAGGGGGAGGAGCTGAAGATCTTCAAGGACTTCGTCACGTTGGTCGCAAAGGTAGAGATGGGGGGGGGGGCATGTTGGCCATATTGGATGGTTTCAGGGTCACAGGGTTTGTGGGAGATCTGAGTCATGTTTAATAATGTTTAATGCCCCCCCCCCCCCCCGTAGGAAACAGCTTCCTACACAGTGTTATAAGGTCCAGTCGTAGTACTCGTGTTCAGCCACTAGATGGAGCCGTGGGGCAGCGTATCACATAGAAACATCCTGGTCCTGTTAACGCCACAACATCTGTCTTTACATCCGGTGGCTGTGACAGAAGCTCACTGAGAGCTGAGATACTGAATCTCTACATCTCTACATCTCTGTGTGCAGCTGTATCCAGGTGGAGGCTCAGTGGTGAAGCTGATGGAGACGCTCTCTGATTGGCTGCTCAGTCTGCCGCTGCAGCGAATCCCCTACCAGGCCGTTCTGGACCTGGTGGACAACAAGATGGGGGTGAGGCGCGCACACACACACACACACACACACACACACACACACACACACACACACACACACACTCGGAGCAGCAGCAGCTAACTCCTGGTACCTGTGCAGATCTCAGGTGTGTTCCTGGGAGCGGAGCTTCGATGGGTTGGTTGCCAGGGCAGCAGGCCTGGTCTCCGCGGTTACCCGTGTTCCCTCTGGACTCTGTTTCATGTTCTGACCGTCCAACATGAGGCCACGCCCACCGCACTGGAAAACACAGGTAACACACACACATTCAGCTGCTATGGAGACGGCTCTGACCCCTGACCCCTGACCTCTGACCCCTGACCCCTGACCTCTGACCTCTGTGTCCCTGTGGTGACTGGCTGGCAGGTCTGGAGGGCGAGGCGGCACCGGTGCTGCAGGTGATGCGTCAGTACATCAGGACGTTCTTCGGCTGTGAAGAGTGCGGTCGCCACTTTGAGCAGGCGGCGGCGGCCGGACTGGACCGGGTCCAGAACCACGAGCAGCAGATCCTGTGGCTGTGGAACCAGCACAACATGGTCAACTACAGACTGGCCGGTACGCGCACACACACACACACACACACACACACACACACACACACACGCACACACACACACACACACGGTTGATAAACTAATGAAAACCCAAAGGCTAATGTAGCTGAGGTAGCTAGTATACGCTGGTGCTCGAAACAAACATGGCGGCAGCAAAACGTGAGGAGGAAACAGAGCTTTGTCTTCCAGTAATGAACTGGATGGTTTGTCGTGTAAAGGCAGCAACGCCCACGAGAAGCTACAGTGGTCTGATAACAATATAAGATGCAGCTGTCAGAAACCAGGAAACTATGTGAATAGGGACAAGAATAACCAGGTGTTCATGTAAACGCACTGATGGTCGACAAGGCTAATGTGGCTAAAGTAGCTAATCTAGTAAACAAGGCTAATGTGGTCGAGGTAACTAATCTAGTTAACGTGGCTAATGTGGCTAAAGTAGCTAATCTAGTAAACAAGGCTAATGTGGCTAAAGTAGCTAATCTAGTAAACAAGGCTAATGTGGCTAAAGTAGCTAATCTAGTAAACAAGGCTAATGTGGCTAAAGTAGCTAATCTAGTAAACAAGGCTAATGTGGCTAAAGTAGCTAATCTAGTAAACAAGGCTAATGTGGCTAAAGTAGCTAATCTAGTAAACAAGGCTAATGTGGCTAAAGTAGCTAATCTAGTAAACAAGGCTAATGTGGCTAAAGTAGCTAATCTAGTAAACAAGGCTAATGTGGCTAAAGTAGCTAACATGGTCAACAAGGCTAATGTGGCCAAGCTAATCTAGTTAACGTGGCTAATGTGGCTGAGGTAGCTAATCTAGTAAACAAGGCTAATGTTGCAGAAGTAGCTAATCTAGTAAACAAGGCTATGTGGTCGAGGTAGCTAATCTAGTAAACGTGGCTAATGTGGCCGAGGTAGCTAATCTAGTAAACGTGGCTAAGGTGGCTGAGGTAGCTAATCTAGTAAACAAGGCTAATGTTGCAGAAGTAGCTAATCTAGTAAACAAGGCTAATGTGGTCGAGGTAGCTAATCTAGTTAACGTGGCTAATGTGGCCGAGGTAGCTAATCTAGTAAACGTGGCTAATGTGGCTGAGGTAGCTAATCTAGTAAACAAGGCTAATGTTGCAGAAGTAGCTAATCTAGTAAACAAGGCTAATGTGGCCGAAGTAGCTAATCTAGTAAACAAGGCTAATGTTGCAGAAGTAGCTAATCTAGTAAACAAGGCTAATGTGGTCGAGGTAGCTAATCTAGTAAACAAGGCTAATGTTGCAGAAGTAGCTAATCTAGTAAACAAGGCTAATGTGGTCGAGGTAGCTAATCTAGTAAACAAGGCTAATGTGGTCGAGGTAGCTAATCTAGTAAACAAGGCTAATGTGGCCGAGCTAACTAATCTAGTAAACAAGGCTAATGTGGCCGAGCTAACTAATCTAGTAAACAAGGCTAATGTGGCCGAGCTAACTAATTTAGTAAACAAGGCTAATGTCGCCGAGGTAACTAATCTAGTAAACAAGGCTAATGTTGCAGAAGTAGCTAATCTAGTAAACAAGGCTAATGTTGCAGAAGTAGCTAATCTAGTAAACAAGGCTAATGTGGCCGAGGTAGCTAATCTAGTTAACGTGGCTAATGTTGCTGAGGTAGCTAATCTAGTTAACGTGGCTAATGTGGCTGAGGTAGCTAATCTAGTTAACATGGCTAATATAGGCTAATGGCCGAGGTAGCTAATCTAGTAAACGTGGCTAATGTGGCTGAGGTAGCTAATCTAGTTAACGTGGCTAATGTGGCCGAGGTAGCTAATCTAGTTAACGTGGCTAATGTGGCTGAGGTAGCTAATCTAGGCTAATGGCCGAGGTAGCTAATCTAGTAAACGTGGCTAATGTGGCTGAGGTAGCTAATCTAGTAAACGTGGCTAATGTGGCTGAGGTAGCTAATCTAGTTAACGTGGCTAATGTGGCTGAGGTAGCTAATCTAGGCTAATGGCCGAGGTAGCTAATCTAGTAAACGTGGCTAATGTGGCCGAGGTAGCTAATCTAGTTAACGTGGCTAATGTGGCCGAGGTAGCTAATCTAGTTAACGTGGCTAATGTGTCTGAGGTAGCTAATCTAGGCTAATGGCCGAGGTAGCTAATCTAGTAAACGTGGCTAATGTGGCTGAGGTAGCTAATCTAGTTAACGTGGGTAATGTGGCCGAGGTAGCTAATCTAGTTAACGTGGCTAATGTGGCTGAGGTAGCTAATCTAGGCTAATGGCCGAGGTAGCTAATCTAGTAAACGTGGCTAATGTGGCCGAGGTAGCTAATCTAGTTAACGTGGCTAATGTGGCCGAGGTAGCTAATCTAGTTAACGTGGCTAATGTGGCCGAGGTAGCTAATCTAGTAAACGTGGCTAATGTGGCTGAGGTAGCTAATCTAGGCTAATGGCCGAGGTAGCTAATCTAGTTAATGTGGCTAATGTGGCTGAGGTAGCTAATCTAGTAAATGTGGCTAATGTGGCTGCGGTAGCTAATCTAGGCTAATGTGGCTAATGTGGCTGAGGTAGCTAATCTAGTAAACGTGGCTAATGTGGCTGAGGTAGCTAATCTAGGCTAATGGCCGAGGTAGCTAATCTAGTAAACGTGGCTAATGTGGCTGAGGTAGCTAATCTAGTTAACGTGGCTAATGTGGCTGAGGTAGCTAATCTAGTAAACGTGGCTAATGTGGCTGAGGTAGCTAATCTAGGCTAATGGCCGAGGTAGCTAATCTAGTTAATGTGGCTAATGTGGCCGAGGTAGCTAATCTAGTAAACGTGGCTAATGTGGCTGAGGTAGCTAATCTAGTAAACGTGGCTAATGTGGCTGAGGTAGCTAATCTAGTTAACGTGGCTAATGTGGCCGAGGTAGCTAATGTAGGCTAATGGCTGAGGTAGCTAATCTAGTTAACGTGGCTAATGTGGCTGAGGTAGCTAATCTAGTTAACGTGGCTAATGTGGCCGAGGTAGCTAATCTAGTAAACGTGGCTAATGTGGCTGAGGTAGCTAATCTAGTTAACGTGGCTAATGTGGCTGAGGTAGCTAATCTAGGCTAATGTGGCTGAGGTAGCTAATCTAGTTAATGTGGCTAATGTGGCCGAGGTAGCTAATCTAGTTAACGTGGCTAATGTGGCTGAGGTAGCTAATCTAGGCTAATGTGGCTGAGGTAGCTAATCTAGTTAACGTGGCTAATGTGGCCGAGGTAGCTAATGTAGGCTAATGGCTGAGGTAGCTAATCTAGTTAACGTGGCTAATGTGGCTGAGGTAGCTAATCTAGTTAACGTGGCTAATGTGGCCGAGGTAGCTAATGTAGGCTAATGGCTGAGGTAGCTAATCTAGTTAACGTGGCTAATGTGGCTGAGGTAGCTAATCTAGTAAACGTGACTAATGTGGCTGAGGTAGCTAATCTAGTAAACGTGGCTAATGTGGCTGAGGTAGCTAATCTAGTAAACGTGGCTAATGTGGCTGAGGTAGCTAATCTAGTAAACGTGGCTAATGTGGCTGAGGTAGCTAATCTAGTAAACGTGGCTAATGTGGCTGAGGTAGCTAATCTAGTTAATGTGGCTAATGTGGCTGAGGTAGCTAATCTAGGCTAATGTGGCCGAGGTAGCTAATCTCGGCTAATGTGGCCGAGGTAGCTAATCTAGTTAACGTGGCTAATGTGGCTGAGGTAGCTAATCTAGGCTAATGTGGCTAATGTGGCTGAGGTAGCTAATCTAGGCTAACGTGGCTAATGTGGCTGAGGTAGCTAATCTAGGCTAATGTGGCTAACATGATAAACATGAAAACATTGGTGACGTAGCATAGTGAACTGCTATACAATCAATATAGCATACGTAGCTAATGAAGCCAATCTGACCCCCCCACCCCCACCAGGTTCTCTGAGTGATGACCCGCTCTTCCCAAAGGCGCCGTGGCCAAGCCCCGCCCTCTGCGCCTCCTGCCACGAGGAGAAAAACGGCGTCCACGTCTGGAACTACGACAACGTCCTTCTGTTCCTGCGACATCACTACGGAGCTGCCAACCTGTCCCCCAGATACTCCCTGACCCCCCCTCGACTCCCCCCACCTCCACCAGACCCTGATCCAGTCCAGACCAGGAGGCCTGAGGAGGAGGAGAAGGAGGAGGAGCACCGAGGAGGGGGAGGAGGAGGAGGAGCAGGAGGGAGGGGGGAGGAGGAGGAGGAGGAGAAAAGAGAGGACCGACACCAGGCTCTGAGGGGGGGAGAGAAGGGGGAGGTGACAGGTCACCTGGTGGGAGGAGGAGGAGGAGGAGGAGGAGGAGCAGGAGGAGGCGTGTGGATCCTGGGTCTGGGCTTCAACAGCGTGGACATGAGTCTGTGTGTGGTCCTGTACGTCTGCTCCTGCCTCTTCCTCATGCTCCTCTTCTTCTTCTTCAGAGTCCGGTCCAGGAGGTGGAAGCTCAGACACTCCCGCCTCCACGTCTGAGCCGGCTCGGACCGGACCGGACCGGACCGGATCAGACCAGACCGGACCGTTTACACACAAAACCAGGATCAGTTCAGGGCTGGGGGACCATCACCAAGACTCTGAACCACATCCGTCCATGTGGTCGAGGTTCACCACCTCACATCGTCAGACTGGACTGGACTGGACTGGACTGGATTGGTCTGGTATGGTATGGACTGGACTGGACTAGTCTGGACTGGATTGGACTGGGCTGGACTGTACTAGTCTGGACTGGACTGGACTAGTCTGGACTGGATTGGACTGGGCTGGACTGTACTAGTCTGGACTGGATTGGACTGGTCTGGGTTTTGAACTGTAGTGTTTGGTCTGGATTTGATGAATCTAAAGACTCCGTTATGAACCTGGTCTGGATTTATTTATTTTTACTCTTCAAATTGTGAGACTTGGACTGGACCTGGACCTGGACCTGGACCTGGACCTGGACCTGGACCTGGACCGGATAGCGGACTGGGACTGAAGCGGACCAGACCGGTTCTTTGTGCCAAACGTTTCCCCTGCTGACAGACGACACCTGTCCTCTCAGGCTCCGCCTCCATCTGTGTGTGTGTGTGTGTGTTTACTGTGAAACATGGACCGTCCTGATTGGTCGATTGGAAGTATTATTGATTATGAAAAACTGATCAGGTTTGTTTAGTTTAGATGTTTTAATTAGAATCAGTTGAAACAGGAAAAAAAAATGTAACGTCTATTTTTTTACATAAATATTTTCAGTAAATAAACTGATGATGAAACAGTGACTGACGACCACACGCATCATCATCATCATCATCGTCATCATCATCATCATCGTCATCGTCTCTGATGTCACCGACCTCTGAGTCGACGGCGGCGCCCTCATCAGGTTGAACCCACCAGGTTTTACTGGTTTAAAGCGGTTCCAGGCCTGGACTCCAGACGGGACCACAGCTGGTCGTGGTGAAGGTCATGTGACTGTTGTTGATGACATCATCAGCAGATGTGTTGCCAGGTCAACGGTGAAGTTAAAACTGTCTGTTTTTATTTTTGTCTGATTGTTGAAAGGAATAAAACTAAATCAACGTTTCTGTTTCAAACTTCTCTCTGACTTCCTGTTCTTTGAATTCAGATTTCCATGGCAACTGCATATCATTCAAAAACTTTCCACTGACTGATATTTAATGTAACAGTGTCTTCGCTGCATCAGCCCCCGCTCAGCGCGTTTCATTTTGACCATCCCTGTAAGAAGAGATGGAGCAGTTCTCTGTGCCGCCTGTAGAGGGCGGTGCTGAGCTAGGGAGCAGTTCTCTGTGCTGCCTGTAGAGGGCGGTGCTGAGCTAGGGAGCAGTTCTCTGTGCTGCCTGTAGAGGGCGGTGCTGAGCTATAGAGCAGTTCTCTGTTGAGGACGGTGCTGAGCTAGGGAGCAGTTCTCTATGCTGCCTGTAGAGGGCGGTGCTGAGCTAGGGAGCAGTTCTCTGTGCTGCCTGTAGAGGGCGGTGCTGAGCTAGGGAGCAGTTCTCTATGCTGCCTGTAGAGGGCGGTGCTGAGCTAGGGAGCAGTTCTCTATGCTGCCTGTAGAGGGCGGTGCTGAGCTAGGGAGCAGTTCTCTGTGCTGCCTGTAGAGGGCGGTGCTGAGCTAGGGAGCAGTTCTCTGTGCTGCAGTTCTCTGTGCTGCCTGTAGAGGGCGGTGCTGAGCTAGGGAGCAGTTCTCTGTGCTGCAGTTCTCTGTGCTGCCTGTAGAGGGCGGTGCTGAGCTAGGGAGCAGTTCTCTGTGCTGCCTGTAGAGGACGGTGCTGAGCTAGGGAGCAGTTCTCTGTGCTGCCTGTAGAGGGCGGTGCTGAGCTAGGGAGCAGTTCTCTGTGCTGCCTGTAGAGGACGGTGCTGAGCTAGGGAGCAGTTCTCTGTGCTGCCTGTAGAGGGCGGTGCTGAGCTAGGGAGCAGTTCTCTGTGCTGCCTGTAGAGGGCGGTGCTGAGCGAGGGAGCAGTTCTCTGTGCTGCAGTTCTCTGTGCTGCCTGTAGAGGGCGGTGCTGAGCTAGGGAGCAGTTCTCTGTGCTGCAGTTCTCTGTGCTGCCTGTAGAGGGCGGTGCTGAGCTAGGGAGCAGTTCTCTGTGCTGCCTGTAGAGGGCGGTGCTGAGCTAGGGAGCAGTTCTCTGTGCTGCCTGTAGAGGGCGGTGCTGAGCGAGGGAGCAGTTCTCTGTCCTGCCTGTAGAGGGCGGTGCTGAGCTACATGGTTATCAGTGAGCACAAGGTCCAGACTGGCCAGAACCAGGATTCTGTTCAGTTTCATGTCTGAGCGCGATGAATAGGACGAGACAACGACGAGACAACACACAGAGGAAGGAGTCCGATCCAGTCCAGATGAGGCGATGCTCTTGAACCGCACCATGGTTCCCTCAGGAGCATCATGTCTGCTGAGATCTGATCTCAGAGCAGATGAATGTTATAAATGTTATGGATGTGATGAATGTTATTAATGTTATAAATGTGATGAATGTTATTAATGTTATAAATGTTATGAATGTTATAAATGTGATGAATGTTATAAATGTTATGGATGTGATGAATGTTATAAATGTTATGGATGTGATGAATGTTATAAATGTTATGGATGTGATGAATGTTATAAATGTGATGAATGTTATTAATGTTATGGATGTGATGAATGTTATTAATGTTATGGATGTGATGAATGTTATTAATGTTATACATGTGATGAATGTTATTAATGTTATAAATGTGATGAATGTTATAAATGTGAAGAATGTTATAAATGTGATGAATGTTATTAATGTTATAAATGTGAAGAATGTTATAAATGTGATGAATGTTATAAATGTTATGGATGTGATGAATGTTATAAATGTTATGGATGTGATGAATGTTATAAATGTGATGAATGTTATAAATGTGATGAATGTTATAAATGTTATGGATGTGATGAATGTTATTAATGTTATGGATGTGATGAATGTTATTAATGTTATGGATGTGATGAATGTTATAAATGTTATGGATGTGATGAATGTTATAAATGTGATGAATGTTATTAATGTTATGGATGTGATGAATGTTATAAATGTTATAAATGTGATGAATGTTATTAATGTTATGGATGTGATGAATGTTATAAATGTTATTAATGTGATGAATGTTATAAATGTGATGAATGTTATTAATGTTATGGATGTGATGAATGTTATAAATGTTATGAATGTGATGAATGTTATAAATGTGAAGAATGTTATAAATGTGATGAATGTTATTAATGTTATAAATGTGATGAATGTTATAAATGTTATGGATGTGATGAATGTTATAAATGTGAAGAATGTTATAAATGTGATGGATGTTATAAATGTTATGGATGTGATGAATGTTATAAATGTTATGGATGTGATGAATGTTATAAATGTTATGGATGTGATGAATGTTATAAATGTGATGAATGTTATAAATGTGATGGATGTTATAAATGTTATGGATGTGATAAATGTTATTAATGTTATAAATGTGATGAATGTTATTAATGTTATACATGTGATGAATGTTATAAATGTTATAAATGTGATGAATGTTATAAATGTTATGGATGTGATGAATGTTATAAATGTGATGAATGTTATTAATGTTATGGATGTGATGAATGTTATTAATGTTATGGATGTGATGAATGTTATAAATGTTATGGATGTGATGAATGTTATAAATGTGATGAATGTTATTAATGTTATGGATGTGATGAATGTTATTAATGTTATAAATGTGATGAATGTTATTAATGTTATGGATGTGATGAATGTTATTAATGTTATAAATGTGATGAATGTTATTAATGTTATAAATGTGATGAATGTTATAAATGTGATGAATGTTATTAATGTTATGGATGTTATAAATGTGATGAATGTTATTAATGTTATGGATGTGATGAATGTTATAAATGTGATGAATGTTATTAATGTTATAAATGTGATGAATGTTATAAATGTTATTAATGTTATAAATGTGATGAATGTTATAAATGTTATGGATGTTATTAATGTGATGAATGTTATTAATGTTATGGATGTGATGAATGTTATAAATGTTATAAATGTGATGAATGTTATAAATGTGATGAATGTTATAAATGTTATGGATGTGATGAATGTTATTAATGTTATAAATGTGATGAATGTTATAAATGTGATGAATGTTATTAATGTTATGGATGTGATGAATGTTATAAATGTTATGGATGTGATGAATGTTATAAATGTGATGAATGTTATAAATGTGATGAATGTGATGTGATGAATGTTATAAATGTGATGAATGTTATAAATGTGATGAATGTTATGTGATGAATGTTATAAATGTTATGGATGTGATGAATGTTATAAATGTGATGAATGTTATTAATGTTATAAATGTGATGAATGTTATAAATGTGATGAATGTTATTAATGTTATAAATGTTATAAATGTGATGAATCTTATAAATGTGATGAATGTTAATGTGATGAATGTTATAAATGTTATGGATGTGATGAATGTTATAAATGTTATGGATGTGATGAATGTTATAAATGTGATGAATGTTATAAATGTTATGGATGTGATGAATGTTATAAATGTTATGGATGTGATGAATGTTATAAATGTGATGAATGTTATAAATGTTATGGATGTGATGAATGTTATAAATGTGATGAATGTTATTAATGTTATAAATGTGATGAATGTTATAAATGTGATGAATCTTATAAATGTGATGAATCTTATAAATGTGATGAATGTTAATGTGATGAATGTTATAAATGTTATGGATGTGATGAATGTTATAAATGTTATGGATGTGATGAATGTTATAAATGTGATGAATGTTATAAATGTGATGAATGTTATTAATGTTATAAATGTTATAAATGTGATGAATGTTATAAATGTGATGAATGTTAATGTGATGAATGTTATAAATGTTATGGATGTGATGAATGTTATAAATGTGATGAATGTTATTAATGTGATGAATGTTATTAATGTTATAAATGTGATGAATATTATAAATGTGATGAATGTTATTAATGTTATAAATGTGATGAATGTTATAAATGTGATGAATGTTATTAATGTGATGAATGTTATAAATGTGATGAATGTGATGAATGTTATAAATGTGATGAATGTTATAAATGTGATGAATGTTATAAATGTGATGAATGTTATAAATGTGATGAATGTTATAAATGTGATGAATGTTATTAATGTGATGAATGTTATTAATGTTATAAATGTGATGAATGTTATAAATGTGATGAATGTTATAAATGTGATGAATGTTATTAATGTTATAAATGTGATGAATGTTATAAATGTGATGAATGTTATAAATGTGATGAATGTTATAAATGTTATGGATGTGATGAATGTTATAAATGTGATGAATGTGATGAATGTTATAAATGTTACAAATGTGATGAATGTTATAAATGTGATGAATGTTATAAATGTTATGGATGTGATGAATGTTATTAATGTTATAAATGTGATGAATGTTATAAATGTGATGAATGTTATTAATGTTATGGATGTGATGAATGTTATAAATGTTATGGATGTGATGAATGTTATAAATGTGATGAATGTTATAAATGTGATGAATGTGATGTGATGAATGTTATAAATGTGATGAATGTTATAAATGTGATGAATGTTATGTGATGAATGTTATAAATGTTATGGATGTGATGAATGTTATAAATGTGATGAATGTTATTAATGTTATAAATGTGATGAATGTTATAAATGTGATGAATGTTATTAATGTTATAAATGTTATAAATGTGATGAATCTTATAAATGTGATGAATGTTAATGTGATGAATGTTATAAATGTTATGGATGTGATGAATGTTATAAATGTTATGGATGTGATGAATGTTATAAATGTGATGAATGTTATAAATGTTATGGATGTGATGAATGTTATAAATGTTATGGATGTGATGAATGTTATAAATGTGATGAATGTTATAAATGTTATGGATGTGATGAATGTTATAAATGTGATGAATGTTATTAATGTTATAAATGTGATGAATGTTATAAATGTGATGAATCTTATAAATGTGATGAATCTTATAAATGTGATGAATGTTAATGTGATGAATGTTATAAATGTTATGGATGTGATGAATGTTATAAATGTTATGGATGTGATGAATGTTATAAATGTGATGAATGTTATAAATGTGATGAATGTTATTAATGTTATAAATGTTATAAATGTGATGAATGTTATAAATGTGATGAATGTTAATGTGATGAATGTTATAAATGTTATGGATGTGATGAATGTTATAAATGTGATGAATGTTATTAATGTGATGAATGTTATTAATGTTATAAATGTGATGAATATTATAAATGTGATGAATGTTATTAATGTTATAAATGTGATGAATGTTATAAATGTGATGAATGTTATTAATGTGATGAATGTTATAAATGTGATGAATGTGATGAATGTTATAAATGTGATGAATGTTATAAATGTGATGAATGTTATAAATGTGATGAATGTTATAAATGTGATGAATGTTATAAATGTGATGAATGTTATTAATGTGATGAATGTTATTAATGTTATAAATGTGATGAATGTTATAAATGTGATGAATGTTATAAATGTGATGAATGTTATTAATGTTATAAATGTGATGAATGTTATAAATGTGATGAATGTTATTAATGTTATAAATGTGATGAATGTTATAAATGTGATGAATGTTATAAATGTTATGGATGTGATGAATGTTATAAATGTGATGAATGTTATTAATGTTATAAATGTGATGAATGTTATAAATGTGATGAATGTTATAAATGTGATGAATGTTATTAATATTATAAATGTTATAAATGTGATGAATGTTATAAATGTGATGAATGT
>CM064895.1:32570547-32613047 GCA_030347415.2 Decapterus maruadsi
AGGGTGAGGACAGGGTGAGGACAGGGTGAGGACAAGAAGACAGGGTGAGGACAGGGTGAGGACAGGGTGAGGACAGACAAGAAGACAGGGTGAGGATAGAGGGACAGGGTGAGGACAGGGTGAGGACAGGGTGAGGACAGGAGGACAGGGTGAGGATAGGAAGACAGGGTGAGGACAGGGTGAGGATAGGAAGACAGGGTGAGGACAGGGTGAGGACAGGGTGAGGACAGGGTGAGGACAGGAGGACAGGGTGAGGACAGGAGGACAGGGTGAGGACAGGGTGAGGACAGGGGGACAGGGTGAGGACAGGGTGAGGACAGGGGGACAGGGTGAGGACAGGGTGAGGACAGGGTGAGGACAGGGTGAGGACAGGGTGAGGACAGGGTGAGGACAGGGTGAGGACAGGAGGACAGGGTGAGGACAGGGTGAGGACAAGAAGACAGGGTGAGGACAGGGTGAGGACAGGGTGAGGACAGGGTGAGGACAAGAAGACAGGGTGAGGACAAGAAGACAGGGTGAGGACAGGGTGAGGACAGGAAGACAGGGTGAGGACAGGGTGAGGACAGGGTGAGGATAGAGGGACAGGGTGAGGACAGGGTGAGGACAGGGTGAGGACAGGGTGAGGACAGGGTGAGGACAGGGTGAGGACAGGGTGAGGACAGGAGGACAGGGTGAGGACAAGAAGACAGGGTGAGGACAGGGTGAGGACAGGGTGAGGACAGGGTGAGGACAGGGTGAGGACAGGAGGACAGGGTGAGGACAGGGTGAGGACAGGGTGAGGACAGGGTGAGGACAGGGTGAGGACAGGGTGAGGACAGGGTGAGGACAGGGTGAGGACAGGGTGAGGACAGGGTGAGGATAGAGGGACAGGGTGAGGACAGGGTGAGGACAGGGTGAGGACAGGGTGAGGACAGGGTGAGGACAGGGTGAGGACAGGGTGAGGACAGGGTGAGGACAGGGTGAGGACAGGGTGAGGACAGGGTGAGGACAGGAGGACAGGGTGAGGACAGGGTGAGGACAAGAAGACAGGGTGAGGACAGGGTGAGGACAGGAGGACAGGGTGAGGACAGGGTGAGGACAAGAAGACAGGGTGAGGACAGGAGGACAGGGTGAGGACAGGAGGACAGGGTGAGGACAGGGTGAGGACAGGGTGAGGACAGGGTGAGGACAGGATGAGGACAGGGTGAGGACAGGGTGAGGACAGGAAGACAGGGTGAGGACAGGGTGAGGACAGGGTGAGGACAGGGTGAGGACAGGGTGAGGACAGGGTGAGGACAGGGTGAGGACAAGAAGACAGGGTGAGGACAGGGTGAGGACAGGGTGAGGACAGGGTGAGGACAAGAAGACAGGGTGAGGACAAGAAGACAGGGTGAGGACAGGGTGAGGACAAGAAGACAGGGTGAGGACAGGGTGAGGACAGGGTGAGGACAGGAGGACAGGGTGAGGACAGGGTGAGGACAGGGTGAGGACAGACAAGAAGACAGGGTGAGGACAAGAAGACAGGGTGAGGACAAGAAGACAGGGTGAGGACAGACAAGAAGACAGGGTGAGGACAGGGTGACAGGGTGAGGACAGGGTGAGGACAGGATGACAAGTGAAAACTGAATCTGAAGGATTCTCTCCAATTAGCCTAGCCTTAGCAAGCTAATGTTAGCCTAAGCGAGCTAATGTTAGCTCTAACAGGCTAATGTTAAAAACAAAAGTTATTCCAAACAAGCTGTGGCTAAATGACATTATTTTAGTTACTTTGTCTTTACATTTACCTCAACAATCTAACATAGTGTGAAGAAGATAACGTTTATTTAAAAAAATGTTGTTCCAAACAAGCTAATGTTAGCCTAAGCGAGCTAATGTTAGCCTAAGCGAGCTAATGTTAGCTCTAACAGGCTAATGTTAAAAACAAAAGTTATTCCAAACAAGCTGTGGCTAAATGACATTATTTTAGTTACATTGTCTTTACATTTACCTCAACAATCTAACTTAGTGTGAAGAAGATAACGTTTATTTAAAAAAATGTTGTTCCAAACAAGCTAATGTTAGCCTAAGCGAGCTAATGTTAGCTGAAAGACAGTAGGCCTATTATGTCTGCTTGGGGGGGGGGGGGGGGGGGGGAATTAGTGCTTTTATACCTTCCACTTTGCTGAATGTAGGAAGAATGAAATGTATCTTAAACCCTCTGAAGGAGGGTGAGGGTTGTGTTTGTGTGTGTGAGCCATTAGCATCCTTTGTCCTGGAACTCAGGACATAAAATATTCTACAGATGATGATCTTTAATGACAACAATCACGTCACTGTGATTGTTGTCAAGAGCCCGTCCACACAAATTCAGATTTTTTAAATCTGCACAAGTATTTTTTTTTTTCCGTCCAGACGGAAACTGTGTTTTCAGGGGGTGGAAACGGGTCCTGGAGCGGGAAAATTCTGAAAGTATTTAATCCAAATGTCTGGAGTTTGAAAAAATATGCTATTAAAGGAATTGTCGGAAACGCAGGATGTTTAAAAAAATTAAAAAATACAGAAAATGAAGTGTTTCCATTTGGTGGGATGTGGGAATGGCGGTTGCCCCCCAGCTTCCTGTCTTCTCCTCTATGTGTGGCAGCAGCGCCACGCACAGGCCTGGAGGACGTACTGCAGCATTACGGCGCCACATACGGGCGGAATTTAACCCATCTTTTTATTATTGTTAGTTGTTTACTTTTACCACTTTTTTTTTATTGTTTGACTTTTTCTTTTTTTTCTTCTTTTTTTTTTTTTTTACCACTTTTCCCATAATTTCTTTGAGAAATTTTAACAGTTTCTTCTAAAAAAAATTTAAACTTTTCTTTTTTTGAAATTTTAGTCTACCACTTTTTCTGAGAAATTGTACTAGATTTAAAGAAAAAAAACCCACTTTTTTCTAAAAATTTTAAAAACTTTTCTGTTGATTTTTTGTGAGAATTTTTACCACTATTTTCTAGAAAATTTTCATCTTATTTTAAATTTCTCTATAATCCATTGATTGTTGTGTATTTCTGGTGTTGTCCAATGGGGGTCTGTGGTTCACTTTGTGTCAGTTTTGGGTCCTTGATAAAGTCAGAGAAGCAGCGTCTCTGTGACACCAGTAGTTAGTTTAACCCTGACCCCAACACATCAGGTGGTTCAGAGTCGTTGTGGGTGAAACCAGGCCGACCTTTGCACTGCAGGTAAATGAGAAGGACTGACCTATGACTCTTTAACCCCCCCCCCCTTTATTCCAGCTGTTTCCCTGTGCTGAGCCGACCTTCCTCCTGATGACCTACGGCCTCCGCTCCTCGCCCTGACCTCACTGTTTCAACATGTACCCACATGGTTTTGGAGGAGATTTCACCTAAACACCCCCCGCCCCGCCCCCTCCCCCCCGTGTCACTCTAGTCTGAACCCCCCCCGGCCCCGTCATGGCGGAGGGGCTGCTGCAGGTGGAGATCCCAGACTTCGGCAGCAGCGTGCTGGGCAGCCTGAACGAGCAGCGGCTGCTGGGTCACTACTGCGACGTGTCCATCCTGGTGCAGGGCCAGGCCTTCAAGGCGCACCGGGCCGTGCTCGCCGCCTCCTCCCTCTACTTCAGAGACCTGTTCAGCTCTGCAGCCGACTCCTCCTCCTCCTCCTCCTCCTCCTCTTCCTCCTCCCCCTCCTCCTCCCAGGCCGTGTTCGAGCTGCCGTCCTCGGTGACGCCGACGTGTTTCCAGCAGATTCTGTCGTTCTGCTACACGGGTCGCCTCAGCATGGCGGCCAGCGAGCAGCTGGTGCTCATGTACACGGCCGGGTACCTGCAGATCCAGAACATCGTGGAGCGAGGCATGGAGCTGATGATGATGAAGGCCTCCTCCTCCTCCTCGCCGCTCTGCTGCGACTCGCAGGTCGGTCTGTACGCCGCGGTAGTCTAGGGAGACCAGAACCTTAGAGTCGCTCCATGTGGACCAGAATGTGCTGTCTCGTTGCAGACCACCTCGGCAGACGAGCTCGGGGGCTTCGACGCCCCGATGGTCCAGCAGCAGCAGAGCACGCCACAGCTGCAGGAGGCCAGTCCAGACCAGCCGGCGCTGAGCCCCGAGGAGCTGCTCCTCGCCGTCAGCAGGATCAAACAGGAGCGAGCTGACACGCCTCCCGCCGAGGACAGCGGAGGAGGAGACGAGGCCAGGTGAGCTCGCCATGGGACCCGCCACGGGACCCGCCATGGGACCCGCCATGGGACCCGCCATGGGACCCGCCATGGGACCCGCCATGGGACCCGCCATGGGACCCGCCACGGGACCGCCATGGGTCCCGCCACGGGACCCGCCACGGGACCCGCCACGGGACCCGCCACGGGACCCGCCACGGGACCCGCCATGGGCCCCGCCATGGGCTCCGCCATGGGTCTGTGTTTTATTTGTGTTGTTGCCTCTAACGACCTCGTTGTGTCTCCGTCCTCAGACCGGACGCCAGCGGCGAGCTGCAGACCGCCAGGGGCAGCGCTCTGTGTTACCTGGGCGCCAACGGGGGTCTGGTTCCAGGGCTGCAGTCCTACCTGCTGGCAGGAGGGGGGCGCTCCAGCCCGGGAGGATCCAGCCTCCCCACGGACTCCCCCCCCTCCCAACCCCCCACCGAGGAGGAGCTGGAGGAGGATTACTACGGCAACACCGTCCACCCTGGACTCTACCAACACATCTACGGACATCCTGGAAACCCCTACAGTAAGTCCCGCCTCCCTCCCTCTGACAGGTGGAGTACGGAAGCCCAGGTCGGACACAGGTGAGTGCAGGACTAACGCTGCGTTCAAAACAACTCGGAAGTCGGGAAAAAAACGAGCTCTGAGTTGTAAAAAATGACTTGAACGGCGTCGAACTCTGAAATTAGGCTACAGGTCGGAAACTCAGGTATCAGAGCTCCGACTTTCTGACTTGACTTCCCGACAACATCCAAACATGGCGGCCCTCGCCTTAAACAGCTGGAATTAAAAACTCTAAGTTATTTGTTGAGGTTTTAATGCGTATATTTTGTGTATCATTGCAGTTTATGAAATACGTTTATATGTGATTGTGTTGTATTCCTTACGCCAAACTCCCTTGGGGTATCCATGTGTTTTCTCTTCCGAGTTCCTGCAGCGTGAACGCAATGATGTCGGAAGTTGGAAATTTCCAGTTTGGGAATTGTTTTGAAGGCATAATAATGTGTAGAAGTGGGAGGGGCCAATCACGCTTCCACCTGAGATGATGATCCACTTGGTCTGGCTCACCCCCCTCCTGTGTTTCTCTTTGGTCCAGTCCAGGAGAAGATGGAGATGCTGCCTCTCCCATTGGCCAACGAGCGCCGGCCCTGCGTGCTGGTTGGCCGGGACAACATGGCTCTGCCGGCCAGCCTCATCAGTCAGATCGGGTACCGCTGCCACCCGTCGCTCTACACCGAGGGCGACCCGGGCGAGAAGGTGGAGCTGGTGGCAGGTAGGACCGCCGTGAGTTGCCATGGTAACAGAGTTGATCCAGGAAGTAAATCAGCTCTGTGACTAAGGCTACGACAAGTTTAGTTGAGTGACATCATCTTCACACAACGCCACGTCCAGAACGTCTTTACTGACCTGGTTTGAGCTATTTTACCAAAATCCCATTCAAAGAACGTACTGACTTTTAGGCGGGAGCGTCGTACCCGCGTTCCCCTCTTTTTGTTCCTGCGGTTGCCGGGCGATGGACTCTCTCTCTCTCTCTCTCTGGCCTGTCTCGCCTCTACCTGGTCTTTTAATAAACGTAACCAACTCCGTTCTCCGTCGCCTCCCAACCAACGCCACAATTACACGTCTCACTCAGAAATAGGCAAAAATCACAAAAGTCACAACTCCACTTCCAGGTACGGGTATAAAGCTGTCCTGTTCCCAAGAACGGAGGTCCGGTCCCATACAGGGGAACGTAGGACCCGGGGAACGTCGGGACGAGGGAACAGGAAGTGATGAAAGCACTGATGGAGTTCAGCTTTACTGGAGGAGTCCCAAAAGTCTAAATTTAAACAGTGTCGCAGCTCCTCCCCCGACATTCGCACCATCACCGACCTCGGCCTTTTTAAATCAAAGCTAAAGACGATTAGCTTTTAACTCTGACCAGGGAAGTCCTGTTCCTAAATGTAGCTACCGTTTGCCTGTTTTTACTGAATGCACCTTTTTAGGGCCGTTAACATCCTGCAGCACTTTTTTTGTATTGTTTGTATTGTTTTTTATGTATTGTTTTATTTCTTTGATGTAAAGCACTTTTCGTACCGTATGGCTGTTGTAAAGTGCTATACAAATAAAACACCACAGTCCTGTAATCCAGTGTGTGTGTGTGTGTGTGTGTGTGTGTGTGTGTGTGTGTGTGTGTGTGTGTGTGTGTGTGTGTGTGTGTGTGTGTGTCCAGGTTCAGGTGTGTTCATGACACGAGGTCAGCTGATGAACTGTCACCTGTGTGCTGGAGTCAAACACAAGGTGCTGCTCAGGAGGCTGTTGGCCACGTTCTTTGACAGGTGAGAGGAACCTGAAGGTGGCTAGCCTAGCCTAGCCTAGCTTAGCCTAGCCTAGCCTAGCCTAGCTTAGCCTAGCCTAGCCTAGCCTAGCCTAGCCTAGCTTAGCGTAAAGACCGGTGTTTCTGTAACTCAGTGA
The DNA here is from genome assembly GCA_030347415.2 of Decapterus maruadsi. Classification (NCBI taxonomy): domain Eukaryota; kingdom Metazoa; phylum Chordata; class Actinopteri; order Carangiformes; family Carangidae; genus Decapterus; species Decapterus maruadsi. The sequence goes on from CM064895.1 coordinate 32,577,167, forward strand.
CATCATCAGCGGTCAGTGACATCATCAGCGGTCAGTGACATCATCAGTGGTCAGTGACATCATCAGTGGTCATGTACCATCATCAGTGGTCAGTGACATCATCAGTGGTGGTGATGGGACAATTTGCCAGAATGTTGACATCATCAGTGGTCAGTGACATCATCAGTGGTCATGTGACATCATCAGTGGTCATGCAACTCCCATTTATCCGACATCATCAGTGGTCATATGACATTTAATCAAATTTTACTGTTTTTTGTCAAATTTGACATCATCAGTGGTCATGAAACATGGTTCATGACGCTCTGACATCATCAGTGGTCGCGTGACATCATCAGTGGTCATATGACATCATCAGTGGTCAGTGACATCATCAGTGGTCATATGACATCATCAGTGGTCATGTACCATCATCAGTGGTCATATGACATCATCAGTGGTCAGTGACATCATCAGTGGTCATGTACCATCATCAGTGGTCAGTGACATCATCAGTGGTCAGTGACATCATCAGTGGTCAGTGACATCATCAGTGGTCATATGACATCATCAGTGGTCATGTACCATCATCAGTGGTCATATGACATCATCAGTGGTCAGTGACATCATCAGTGGTCAGTGACATCATCAGTTGTCATGTACCATCAGTGGTCATGTACCATCATCAGTGGTCAGTGACATCATCAGTGGTCAGTGACATCATCAGTGGTCAGTGACATCATCAGTGGTCAGTGACATCATCAGTGGTCAGTGACATCATCAGTGGTCATGTACCATCATCAGTGGTCATATGACATCATCAGTGGTCAGTGACATCATCAGTGGTCATGTACCATCATCAGTGGTCATATGACATCATCAGTGGTCAGTGACATCATCAGTGGTCAGTGACATCATCAGTGGTCATGTACCATCATCAGTGGTCAGTGACATCATCAGTGGTCAGTGACATCATCAGTGGTCATGTACCATCATCAGTGGTCAGTGACATCATCAGTGGTCAGTGACATCATCAGTGGTCAGTGACATCATCAGTTGTCATGTACCATCATCAGTGGTCAGTGACATCATCAGTGGTCATGTACCATCATCAGTGGTCATATGACATCATCAGTGGTCAGTGACATCATCAGTGGTCATGTACCATCATCAGTGGTCATATGACATCATCAGTGGTCATGTACCATCATCAGTGGTCATGTACCATCATCAGTGGTCATATGACATCATCAGTGGTCAGTGACATCATCAGTGGTCATGTACCATCATCAGTGGTCAGTGACATCATCAGTGGTCAGTGACATCATCAGTGGTCATGTACCATCATCAGTGGTCAGTGACATCATCAGTGGTCATGTACCATCATCAGTGGTCATATGACATCATCAGTGGTCAGTGACATCATCAGTTGTCATGTACCATCATCAGTGGTCAGTGACATCATCAGTGGTCATGTACCATCATCAGTGGTCATATGACATCATCAGTGGTCAGTGACATCATCAGTGGTCAGCGACATCATCAGTGGTCATATGACATCATCAGTGGTCAGTGACATCATCAGTGGTCAGTGACATCATCAGTGGTCATGTACCATCATCAGTGGTCATATGACATCATCAGTGGTCAGTGACATCATCAGTGGTCATGTACCATCATCAGTGGTCATATGACATCATCAGTGGTCAGTGACATCATCAGTGGTCAGTGACATCATCAGTGGTCATGTACCATCATCAGTGGTCATGTACCATCATCAGTGGTCATATGACATCATCAGTGGTCAGTGACATCATCAGTGGTCAGTGACATCATCAGTGGTCAGTGACATCATCAGTGGTCATGTACCATCATCAGTGGTCAGTGACATCATCAGTGGTCATGTACCATCATCAGTGGTCAGTGACATCATCAGTGGTCATGTACCATCATCAGTGGTCAGTGACATCATCAGCGGTCAGTGACATCATCAGCGGTCAGTGACATCATCAGCGGTCGGTCAGTGACATCATCAGCGGTCAGTGACATCATCAGTGGTCAGTGACATCATCAGCGGTCAGTGACATCATCAGTGGTCAGTGACATCATCAGCGGTCAGTGACATCATCAGTGGTCATGTACCATCATCAGTGGTCAGTGACATCATCAGCGGCCAGTGACATCATCAGCGGTCAGTGACATCATCAGCGGTCAGTGACATCATCAGCGTGCTGTGTTGAATCTTCCAGAAGGCTCTGACAGCAGCAGCTTCCTCCCTCAGGATCAGCTGCTGCTTTACATAACTGCTCCGTCACATTGTCTCCGGCTGAGGGAGGGGGAGGGGGAGGAGGGGGGGGGGGGGAGGGGGGCAGAGCGAGCTAATCTACAGCTCAGTATAGGTGCTGATTGGGTTGTTATGGTTTCCATAGAAACACTCTGGCCAATAGCTGTGGGACAGGGATCCGCTCCTCCACCAATGATCCGAGCCGGAAGCCCCTGGACAACCGAGTGTTAAACACCGTCAAACGTAAGGCGCACGCACACACACACACACACACACACACACACACACACACACACACACACACACACACACACACACACACAGGTCTCTCTATAGGCGTGAGGACCGCCGTCACCTTGTCTGGTGATGTCATCGTCCTCGCGCTCCTCTAGTGTTATTAGTTGTATTTATTTGCAGAATAAAAACAAACAGAGATGAAACAGGAGGAGTCAGATGGGGGGGGGGGGGAGGGGAGGTGTTGCTCCCAGCCACACCTCCCCAGGTAACTTCCCCCCCCACAGTCAGGATGTAGACATTTACACTCTCTACTCAAACTGAAGGTTGTCTCCGTCTGCTCTGAGACTGTTCCACAGGAAATGCACTTTGTTTACAAACATTTCTTTCTTTCTTCCTCCTCCTCTTCTTCCTCCTCCCTCCTCTTTTCCTTCTTCCTCCTCCTCCTCCTCTTCCTCTTTTCCTTCCTCCTCCCTCCTCTTTTCCTTCTTCCTCCTCCTCCTCCTCTTCCTCCTCCCTCCTCTTTTCCTTCCTCCTCCTCCCTCCTTTCCTTCCTCCTCCCTCCTCTTTTCCTTCTTCCTCCTCCTCCTCCTCTTCCTCCTCCCTCCTCTTTTCCTTCCTCCTCCTCCTCCTCCTCCTCCTCCTCCTCCCTCCTTTCCTTCCTCCTCCTCCCTCTTTTCCTTCCTCCTCCTCTTCTTCCTCCTCCTCTTCCTCCTCCCTCCTCTTTTCCTTCTTCCTCCTCCTCCTCCTCCTCCCTCCTCTTTTCCTTCCTCCTCCTCCCTCCTTTCCTTCCTCCTCCTCCCTCCTTTCCTTCCTCCTCCTCCCTCTTTTCCTTCCTCCTCCTCTTCTTCCTCCTCCTCTTCCTCCTCCCTCCTCTTTTCCTTCTTCCTCCTCCTCCTCTTCTTCCTCCTCCCTCCTCTTCTTCCTCCTCCCTCCTCTTTTCCTTCCTCCTCTTCTTTTCCTTCCTCCTCCTCCCTCTTTTCCTTCCTCCTCCTCTTCTTCCTCCTCCCTCCTCCTTTCCTTCTTCCTCCTCCTCCTCTTCTTCCTCCTCCCTCCTCTTTTCCTTCTTCCTCCTCCTCCTCCTCTTCCTCCTCCCTCCTCTTTTCCTTCCTCCTCCTCCCTCTTTTCCTTCCTCCTCCCTCCTCTTTTCCTTCTTCCTCCTCCCTCCTCTTTTCCTTCCTCCTCCTCCTCCTCTTCCTCCTCCTCTTCCTCCTCCTCCCTCTTTTCCTTCCTCCTCTTCTTCCTCCTCCTCCTCTTCTTCCTCCTCCCCCCTCCTTTCCTTCCTCCTCCTCCTCCTCTTCCTCCTCCCCCCTCCTTTCCTTCCTCCTCCTCCCTCTTTTCCTTCCTCCTCCTCCTCCCTCTTTTCCTTCCTCCTCTTCTTCCTCCTCCTCCTCCTCTTCCTCCTCCTCTTCCTCCTCCTCCCTCCTTTCCTTCCTCCTCCTCCTCCTCTTCCTCCTCCTCTTCCTCCTCCTCCCTCTTTTCCTTCCTCCTCCTCCTCTTCGTCCTCCTCCCTCCTCTTTTCCTTCCTCCTCCTCTTCTTCCTCCTCCTCTTCTTCCTCCTCCTCCTCTTCCTCCCCCCCCCCCCCCCTCCTCCAGTCTACTGTCAGAACTTTGCTCCTAACTTCAAGGAGAGTGAGATGAACGTCATCGCCGCCGACATGTGCACCAACGCTCGCCGAGTCCGGAAGCGCTGGCTCCCAAAGATCCAGTCGCTGCTCCCCGACGGCCTCCCCGCCTCCGCCTCCCCCCACCCCCGCAAGGCCAAGAGGGGAGGAGGAGCAGGAGCAGGAGCAGGAGCAGGAGCAGGAGCAGGAGGTCAGGGAGGGGAGGTGGCGGCGGCGGCCCCCAGCGGCAGCCCCTTTGAGCTGGACCTGCGGCAGCTCGGCGCCTCCTACCTCGGCCTGGAGGCGCCGCTGTACGCCGCCGCCGAGCGTCGGGAGAGGGAGGCGGCCGGGGAGAGGGAGAAGGAGGCGCCGGCCACGCTGCTGCCTCACCTGCAGTTCGCCGGGTCACGAGGAGGAGGAGGAGGAGGAGGAGGAGGAGGAGGAGGGGGGGCGGCGGCGGGGCAAGTGGAGGAGGTGTCAATGGGCGGCGAGGCGGCGGCGGCGGCGGCGGACGGCGGGGGAGGAGGGAGGCTACAGACTGAACCACTGGCCTCAGAACTCCCCCTCTCCCTGTCCTCCTCCTCCTCCTCCTCCTCCGCCTCCTCCTCCTCCTCCTCACACCCCTCCCCCCAGCCCGCAGAGCCCGCCCCTCCTCCTCACAGAGGATTGGCCGACACGGAGGAGAGGGGGGCGGAGCCTCTGGAAGACAGCCAATAAGCTTTCAATCGCATCTGCCTACCTGTATCGGCGCGTTTCCACGGCAGGAACCCGGGTCGAGCTTTACTCTGTGCTGATTGGTCGGACTCACAGCAGGATGTGACGCCCTGAAATGAGCAGCGTTTTTAAAACCCAACGTTATTAAAACAGTGTCCTCGCGGCGGGAAAAAGAGAGAATATGTCAGAAAAAGACGTCTAAACAGTTTGATAAAGTTAACAGGGTTCCTACACAGTAGCCCAGGCTGCTATAGAACTCCTCTTGTTGTTTACGACGACTAACGGGTAGAAAACCATCAGCAGAGCAGTAGTGACGGACTAGAGTTTCACTATATAGGCTAGGCTAGGCTAGGCTAGTAGCTAGCCTACATCTCATTGTTCATGTCACTATGTCACCGTTTAGACTAATCTGATGTTTGTAAAGTTTATAAAACCAATGATTAGACAAACATTACTATTTCTGTGTGCATGTTTTTGTAATTAGTCATGGTTATCATAGATTAGCCTGGCTAACGGTTAGCTACCTGTTTCACTTTAATAACTCAGTGACTCAATAAACCATAAAAAAATTCTCCAGTGGATATCTGAGTTACAACATCACTGAGCTACTGGAGTAGTTTCATGTCGCGTCCAACAACGAGATAGCCTGGTCGCGCCCACACTAGTGACGTCACGCCTCGTGAGCGCGGCTGACCGCTATTTACTATTTACTGGATTCTGTCTCCCGAATCCACGGGAACTGAAGGAAGCGCTTTGAGAAATGGATTCTCTTCATGTCTTGACTCAGAACCAACGCTGAGCATCAACACTGGAAAGTCGTGACAACCAGGCTAGCAGACGGAGGGTTTTAAACCAGGTTTGATGGAAGTGCTTTGAGAAATGGATTCTCTTTATGTCTTAGCTCAGACCCAAGCTTGAGCATCACCGTTACTGCTTAGCTACTGTTAGACAACCAGGCTAACAACGGGAGGGTTTTAAGAGCTGACGTCCTGATGGTAGCTTAGCTGCCACCGTTAGCTTAGCTGCTGCTGTTAGCTTAGCTGCTGCTATTACGTTAGATACCACCGTTAGCTTAGCTACCGTTAGCTTAGCTCCCTGTCACCTGCAGCCACTGATGCTTTCTTTACACCGTAATTCCCCCAAACTGAATAAATACAACACAGCAACACAAAACACACACAAAAAATAGTAATGTTTCTTCAATCATTTCATTTGTCTAAACGGTGAAAAATGGGGCGTGAAAAACATGACATAGGCTATAGCTAAACTCTCGTTCGTTACTACTCTTCTCATTTAAATTACAGCTGGTTTTCTACCAGGAAGTGGTTGTAAACAACAAGGAGATTCAGTCTATTCCCAGATCCTAATGTCCAGACATGTTGACCAGACGTGTTGTACCATGTCAGTAAATTAATCACATTGACATGTAGCCTAACGCATTGCGTTAGGGTTAGGGTAACCCTAACGCATTGTCAAGTAGTGTAACCAGTATCCAAAAAAATCTAAATCAAACTATAGCTACAGGAAACTATATCTGGACACAAATGTGGAATAAATGCAATTTTTGCAATGCAACACTATGTGTCTTGACACATTTTACATTATTTTTCACAATGTTCAGATGATTGTAGAACAGGTCCTGCTCAGTAGCCTATTGCCAAAATGCATTAAAATGTGAATACAGAAATAGAGCAAAAAAAACCCCATCTATTTCAATTTAACATTTGAAGTATATTTTCATAAGTAGCCTACACTTAAATCCACTAAAATATCTAATGTTTATCATTCTCTTGTGGTTGGATGTGTATGCCGTGATGTCACCAGCTCGGTACAAAATAATGAACCCAAACAACGTCAGATGAGTCCAAACCCAGATCAGGATTCAGATTAATATATTTCCATGCAACAATTTCCATACTTTTCCAGACCTGGAAATGTTTCCATAGCTGTGTAGGAACCCTGAATGATTTCTTAGAGTCCTGGTCTGCAGAGGAGACACGGACGCTGAACTCCTGCTGTGGAAACACACCTCATGTAAATAACACAATAGCTACCTGTCCTACCCCACCTGTCTGTCTGTCCGTCTCTACCTGTCCCCTACCTCACTACCTGTCTACCTCTCTGCCCCGTGTCTGTCTGACCTACCTCTGTCTGTCTGTCTGTCCGTCTGTCTGTCCACCTGTCTGTCTGCTCGGCTCTGCTGCATGTTACCAGCCTCCTGCAGTCGGCACACAGGCCCATAGCAACAGGACTGATGATGATGATGATGATGATGATGATGATTATATTCACTCTGGCAACGACAATAAAGCTTCTTGATAACTGATCCTGTGTCAGTGTCTGGTGTTCCATCCAGATGTTCATGGTCACAGAGGATGTTCCTCATCTGTCCTCTGACGCCACCTGCAGGGCAGACACAGTCACATGGTCATCTCATCTGTGTGTGTGTGTGTGTGTGTGTGTGTGTGTGTGTGTGTGTGTGTGTGAGAGAGAGAGAGATGCTACGATGCAGTGACATCACAGCAGTCAGGTCATCATGTGAGTGTTTACACAGACAGACAAATAATCAATCTATAATCTATAATCAGGACAGCAGAGCGTCTCTGCAGCTTCAAACTGGTACAGTAACAGTGATGACATCACTGTGTGGATGACATCACTGTGTGGATGACACGCATCTTTACATTTAATGCATATAAAGTAAATGTCCATAACATGATTTTATATTCTGCAGCAAGAATATGTGAACTATACCAAAGACAGGATGTTGCATTTCTGTTGATTTCTGTTCTGTTTTATTAGGGCACCGGGCAATCGCACCGGGCACTGTGCACGCATCATTTTTTCCCAGTTTTGTAGACAAACTTGTTCTGTCTCCCACAATGTGTTCAAAATATCAGCGGCCATGTCTGTCTCTGCTCCTCATTGACTCCAATACAAAAACTTTCTGAGAGGAGCAGAACGGACCGATGTTTTAAAACTGCCCGTGTCGCCAAAATATTTACTGTAGAAACACCAAATCGTACCAAATTTTTCACAAAGTCCTTAGGGCACTGCTGATCCGTGTTTTGTTCTGATAGGAGCTACCGTTTCGTCAGAATAAGCCTAAATGTGAGACCAGTGCAGAGGCAGAAAATGGCTCTTTTTCTTTTTAAAAAAATTTTTTTTTTTGGCTTTTTATGCCTTTATTTGACAGGACAGTTGAGAGTGTGACAGGAAATGGGAGGCAGAGATGGGGGAATGACATGCAGTATAGGGCCGTGGTGGGTTTGATTCCTAAACTGACAAATCGGCAAAAGCCCCGGTGCCCGGGGGAAATTTTCTAGTTTTTTAAATTCTATTCTATTTATTTTATTTTATGCTATTCTTATCTGTTCGATTTTATATTATTTCATTATGTTATATTAGACAAGACAAGGCCATTTTATTTGTAGATATAGCCCATTTTTTAGTCTAAAAGGGCTTTAATATAATACAATATAATATTATAGCCCTTTGAATTTATTTATTTATTTAGTTCATCTCGGGCATTTCAATTGATCATCAAATATAATATTATACACATGTACACATACTTTGAATATATTATATTATAATATAATATAATATTCTGTCTGCTGTCAGTTGTTCTTTTCACTCTGGACGTTTTAACGGTCACAGTGTTAAAGGGTTAAATGGATGTGAAGGAGCAGCTGAGTGAGGATCAATCAATAATCAGTAGATCAATAAACAGTCTGTTTGTCCCAGTATGTTGTTGTACTGATGTGTGATCAGTTATTGGTCCATTAATTTAACCAATCAGTGGATCTATCAGGACGATCAGGACTCTGCTGCAGAGCGGACCGAGGTGCATGCTGGGAAACGTAGTGCGAACCCCGGCGCCATTCTGAACCCCCTCAGCGGCCAATCAGAGCAGCCCGGGGCCTCGCCTCCGCCAGTCAGCGGGCTTCAAGTTCTCCCGCCGGCCAATCACAGCCACCCTCGCCCCCCCCAGCAACAAATCATAGCGCCATAAAAACCTCGCAGCCAATCACAGCGCACCGCGGACCCGCTGCTCGGCCAATCCCGTGACAACAACATGCATGATGCCGCTCGCCAACGCGCATGCGCAGACGGCAGACAGCTGATAACTCATCTATTATGCTACTTGGCTAAATAAAAACGTCTCAGAAAGAAGCCGCCGGAGCCGCCGCTGGACCCCGGAGGACCCGAACACAGAGTAAACACGGCTCTCTCACCGGTACCGGGGGGTGTGTGGGGGGGGATTACCGGGGGGGAACGGGCGGAGGTGGGTCTGTCGGTCGGTGCTGCAGCAGGAGGGAGTCGGTGTCGGAGCCGCTCGGCGCCTTCAGACAAAGCTCAGCTAACAGGAGCTAACAGGCTAACGGGAGCTAACAGGCTAATGTTAGCTCGTTAGCTTTAGCTGCCCACCAACCAAACACCGCGGTAACATCGGCACAGAACGGAGCGCTACGCCGAATAATCACTCCCTGCGCGGGGCAGAGGAGCAGAAAGAGCCGAGGCACCGACGGAGAGACACCGACACGGCCGTTAGAAAGACCGCGAAAGGCCTCTCTCTCTCCCTCTCTCTCCTCTGTCGCTCTCTCTTAACGTTAGCTTAGCCACCTAGCTCGTCTCTTGCCCGCCATCTTTTCCAGCCAGATCAACGGCGCTGCTGCTGCTGCTGCTGCATCGTTAGCCCGCAGAGCTCCGAGCCGCTGGACCACCCGGACCCTGGTGGTTCTGGTTCCGGTTGTGGCAGCGGTGGATGGTGCCGCGGTAACCCACCGGATCCGTGAGGTTTTTGTCCAGCGCAGTCCGGTGAGTGTTAGCCGTTAGCTCCTCGTTAGCCTCGGTAGCTGATGATCCCCGCAGGACTCCGCCGAGACCCGGGCGGTGTGGAGGAGCTGCAGGTCCTGGTCTGGGTCCGGGTCTGGGTCAGGTCAGGGAGGTCTGGTTCTGCTGCTGCTACTGCGGGATGTCGGTGCTGGACCCAGGTGTGTGTCTGTGCAGCCGGGCTCTGATCGGATCTGGTCCACATGAGTCCGGACCAGCAGCACCTGTTGGGAGCAGATGCAACGTTAAGGCCCGAACCGGACCCGGACTCGATCCCGGTCCGCACGAGCTCACCTGTTGTTTGTTGGACTGCACGAGTTGATAGTTGAAGTTTGGTTGTAAACACAGTGAGAAGAGTGGAGCTGCAGCTCCTGTCAGTGTGGTGCTTATCGATCTCCTGTCTGATCACTGCTATTGATTGAGTCGGTGACGAGCACCAACATCTGATGCAGCTTGTCAAACAATTTCTAAAGATATTTCAGAATTGCTCATCTTATTTGTCACTGACCCCATGTCACCAGCTCAGTACAAAAATAATGAACCCAGACACCGTCAGATGAGTCCAAACCCAGATCAATATTCAAATAAATATGTTTCCATACAGTAGTTTCCATATACAATCAAATTGATGCTTTCCATACTTGTGTAGGAGCCCGGTCCCGTCCTGGTCCCGGTCCGCAGGAGTTCACCTGTTGGACTGCAGGAGCTCATGGTTGAAGTTTGGTTGTAAACACAGTGCAGCTGTGGTGGTTATTGATCTCCTGTCTGAGTTCTCAGCGTCTGGTGTCGGTGAAGAGCAGTACTGTAATGTCCCACAACCTGAGATGTGTTTAAATGCACCACTGACCTGAGGGAAAGCCTCACGTCGCTGAGTGATGATGATGATGATGGTGTTGGTGATGAAGAGCAGGAGGTTTGTTGTGATTGGTCCTGATAGAGAAGCAGAGCTGGATCTGTAACTGTGATGGGTTATTGATCATGAAGTGAGACCGAGTCCTGGTCCAGAAGAACCCGGGTGGTGTTTAGTTCAGGGTTTAGTCAGTGGACAAAACGACTCCTTAGAGGACGTCGTCTGGTGGTTTGAGAAACACTGATTGATGTTTTTAACGTTTTATTGACCAAACAACTGATCGATTAATCGTCCTGATAATCAATAATGAAAATAATCCTCCATTGCTGCTGTAGCTCAGACCTTTTAAACCAGGTCCTGGTCCAGGTCCTGGTCCAGGTCCTGGTCCACCTGTCCAGGACCGGCCGCTCTGGGTCCAGGTTCTGGTCTCTTGGTCTGTTGCCACGATGACGACATCAGCTGTCAATCAAAATTCATCTTTAATATTCCTCTTTTATTTCCTGTGTTCCGTCCAACCATCAACAGTCGGGCTCCGACTCCGGAGGCGGAGCCACTGAGACGGCGCCGACGGCGAAGGCAACACAATGATGTCATAAGTAGTGATGTCACGATCACAGATTTCATTGGTTCAATTATAGTCAGAGAAATAATCAGTGTTACTATTGACACGATTATTCTTATTAAATAATGTCACAACACTACGAATCTGTAAAAAATCAAAAACAGTCCAAATATAATGACGTTACCGATGACGTCAAGCTGAAGAAGAGAATCTGGACTCATCAGAATAGTTGAGGATTAATTTAATAATCGATTATTGCTGCTGCTGCTGTGGTTCAGTAGGACATTTGATTTTCTACATTCCCAGGTCTGGTGTTGGATTGAAACATATTTATATTATATTAATACTGATCCAGGTCTCGTCTCGTATCTGGGTTCATTATTTTGTCCTGAGCTGGTGACATCATGGTGACATCATGGTGACATCATGGTGACATCATGGTGACATCATGGCATACACATTCAATGAAAACAAACTGTGTAATTAATTGACATTATACACATCTAATGACTCAAATCTCACAGATTATTTACATTTTTTACAGAGATCTCTGGAAAATAGGATCTGGGGGGGAAAGTGTGGAATTTTGACATTTCCGATGTGTAGGAACGCGGTGTCTGTTCACACTGTGTGAACTAGCAGTGATGTCACAGGTTGTTTTGGTGCGATTAGTATCAGAAATAATCTGGGTATCATGATTATTATGGATTAATTAATTTTACAACACTATGAAGTGTTTAACCAAATATTCTCCATAGAGACGGAAATGTAATCGACTGCGCCCGTTGATCAAAGGCCAAGTGTAGCCGAAAGCGCTACGTTAAGTCCCGCCCCTTAGCGGCCGGTAGCGGCGGGGTCGATGACGATGCTGCGTCGCCGCCGCCGCCGGCCCCTCCCCCTCCCGCTGCAAAGAAAGCACGTTGCTTTTCCGCCGTTCAGGCAGATAATTAACGCTGGTGTGTCGGGCGCCGTCGGGTCTGGTGGGTTGTAGTTTCAGGCCCGTTGAGGACTCTAATCTATAGTAATGACGTCACCGTTGACCCTGGTTTTAAACGCCACCATTAATTGAGCGTAAAGTTTCCTAAATACCGCCACTTTGACTAAGAGATGCCGTTGGACCCGTAGCGGCAGATACCGGTCCATTTAACTAACGTAACATTGAATTTAAATGTTAGCCTGTCAACAAAAAAACGATTAAAATAAACAGAAACATTTGGTATAAACGACAATTTCTGACCTGAATATTTCCGACATTTCCCCTGGGGGGTCAATAACTGGTCCCATGTTAATAGATACTGTAAATATTTAGTGTAAACAATGTGATGTCATTATATTTTGACTACATGTGATTTTACACGTTCATATTGTTGTGAAATTAATTAGTGGATAATAACCGTGATGTCATAGTGAAGAACATGTATAATGATGACATCACTAATGTACACCAGATGTTTAGGCTCTATTCCTCGTCAGAAGGACACGGAGCGACGCGGTCCCATCATCATTTTGGAGCGCGGCGGTCTTTAGGAATCTTTAGGATTAATTAATTGTAACGTTTAATACCGTGATTAAAGGGGCATTCCAGTCATTTTTGGCCCCTAAATCGTTTTCCTGATGGCCAGTGTTTGTTGTGGTTGAAGGAATTACCCCCATGGGTTAGCGCTGTAGCTATCCCTAGCGCCGGGTAGCCATGGTAACCATGGTGCCTGCAACGCTGGGTGACCATCAGGACAACGATTTTTCAAAAATGACCGGAATTCTCCTTTAATTGTGAAAAGGAGTAACGTTAACGGGGTGTTGACTGTCTCCGTGTCTGTGTCTCAGGTCGTGCGATGGGAGTTTGTCTCCTGGAGGGAAACATCGAGCTGAAGCTTCAACGCCAACCACACCTGAGCTGAACACACACACGCTCACACACTCACACACACACACACACACACACACACACACACACACACACACACACACACCCTCGGACCACAGAGGGAGTTTTTTCACCTTCAGGTCAGACACTGTCGTCCCACGGTGCATCGCTGCGTCACCGCCGTCCACCATGTCGGACGCCCCCGAGGCTGCGCCCCCCAGCCCCCCCACCCTCACCAACCCGCCCCCGCCTGAGGTCACCAACCCCACCAAACCTGGCAGGTAGGTCAGCCGTGCAGAGAGAGGTGTGTGTGTGTGTTCTTCTGCTTTTTCCATTTTCATTCTTTAAATTTTTGTTTTTTTTTCCCAACCTTTTACTTCTATTTTCTGACCAAAAAGAGTGTTTGTTTTCAACGTTAATGAATAAAATGTTCACAAATTAAATAGAAATTACTTACAATGTATTTGAGGTAACAAACAACACTTTTCCTCCAGAACTTAAAGGGATAGTTCAACATTTAGTCAAATTGGCCCATCACCATAACCCCTATTGGGTTCGTTACCTTTAATTGTCGGTGCAAGCTATTTTTAGAACGGCGGAGCAGAGCCGTGAGCTGCTCAGAGCTACGCTACGGAGGCTCATGGGATTTCTTGGTTTCCCTCATCAAACTCATCAAATACACAATCCAACAACTCCACAACGCTCTGGTGGACAAGTTGTGACCTGCACATTCACCACGCTATGAGATAATAACACAACGTTACCACACAGAGTTGTTTTAGAGGGAAATACAGAGACTGTTGATGAACAACTGTCCCTGAAGGCAACGTGCATCAGAGGTTTTACATGAATTTCCCTCTAAACCAAATCTAATTTGATTATTGAGTCTTGATGATCTGTGTGTGTCTCCTTCAGGAAAACCAACCAGCTGCAGTACATGCAGAACGTGGTGGTGAAGACTCTGTGGAAACATCAGTTTGCTTGGCCCTTCTACCAACCAGTGGACGCCATCAAGCTCTGCCTGGCGGTCAGTCTCTTACACACACACCCATACTATACACACACTGTCTGTCTGTGGTCCTGATGCTGAGCTGACCCTCCATGTTTCCAGGACTACCACAAGGTGATCAAGAACCCGATGGACATGGGAACCATCAAGAAGCGTCTGGAGAACAACTACTACTGGAGCGCCAGCGAGGCTATGCAGGACTTCAACACCATGTTCACCAACTGTTACATCTACAACAAGGTAAATGTACCTCCATTATCCATTAGTCTGTCGGTTATTTAAAGGGTTAATCGATTAGTGACTCCACCCCCTTTAGGAGACAACAGGCTGTGACTCCGCCCCCTTTAGGAGACAACGTACAGTGACTCCGCCTCCTTTAGGAGACCAGCAGACCGTGACCCTGCCCCCTTTAGGAGACCAGCAGACCGTAACCCCGCCCCCTTTAGGAGACCAGCAGACCGTGACCCCGCCCCCTTTAGGAGACCAGCAGACTGTGACTCCGCCCCCTTTAGGAGACCAACATACCATGACTCCACCCCTTTTAGGAGACAACAGGCCGTGACTCCGCCCCCTTTAGGAGACCAGCAGACCATGACTTTACCCCCTTTAGGAGACCAGCAGACCGTGACTCCGCCCCCTTTAGGAGACCAACATACCATGACTCCACCCCTTTTAGGAGACAACAGGCCGTGACTCCGCCCCCTTTAGGAGACCAGCAGACCGTGACCCCGCCCCCTTTAGGAGAGCAGCAGACCATGACCCCGCCCCCTTTAGGTGACCAACAGACTGTGACTCCGCCCCCTTTAGGAGACAACATATCATGACTCCACCCCTTTTGGGAGACAACAGGCCGTGACTCCGCCCCCTTTAGGAGACCAGCAGACCATGACTTTACCCCCTTTAGGAGACCAGCAGACCGTGACCCCGCCCCCTTTAGGAGACCAACAGACTGTGACTCCGCCCCCTTTAGGAGACAACATACCATGACTCCACCCCTTTTAGGAGACAACATACAGTGACTCCGCCCCCTTTAGGAGACCAACATACCATGACTCCGCCCCCTTTAGGAGACCAGCAGACCGTGACCCCGCCCCCTTTAGGTGACCAACAGACTGTGACTCCGCCCCCTTTAGGAGACAACATATCATGACTCCACCCCTTTTGGGAGACAACAGGCCGTGACTCCGCCCCCTTTAGGAGACCAGCAGACCATGACTTTACCCCCTTTAGGAGACCAACAGACCGTGACCCCGCCCCCTTTAGGAGACCAGCAGACCATGACTCTGCTGCCTTTAGGAGGCAACAGGCCGTGACCCCGCCCCTTTAGGAGACGACATATGTGACTCCGCCCCCTTTAGGAGACAACATACCGTGACTCCGCCGCCTTTAGGAGACAACATACTGTGACTCCGCCCCCTTTAGGAGACAACATACTGTGACTCCGCCCCCTTTAGGAGACAACATACCGTGACTCCGCCCCCTTTAGGAGACAACAGACTTTAGGAGACAACATACTGTGACTCCGCCCCCTTTAGGAGACAACATACTGTGACTCCGCCCCCTTTAGGAGACAACATACTGTGACTCCGCCCCCTTTAGGAGACAACATACTGTGACTCCGCCCCCTTTAGGAGACAACATACTGTGACTCCGCCCCCTTTAGGAGACAACATACCGTGACTCCGCCACCTTTAGGAGACAACATACTGTGACTCCGCCCCCTTTAGGAGACCAGCAGACCATGACAATGACCTTAGTTCAAACAAATGTTTGTAAACGCCCGTGGTAATTATTAAACTAATCTTCGTCATGTTAAACCTGACTGTTAGCTGTGTACATAATTAATGTTATCATAAAATACAAATATCTCACTTTCCTCTGATGACAACTTTTATAAATCCACACACGTTCACAACACGAGTTGGGGACGGTGACCACGCCCACTTTAGGAGACAGGAAGTGTAGCTGTATGGGCCATCTTGGTCTATAGAGGATCTTTGGCTCACATCACCACAGCTTCCTGACCTCTGACCTCTGTCTGACCTCTGACCTCAGCCCACAGACGACATCGTGCTCATGGCTCAGGCTCTGGAGAAGATCTTCCTGCAGAAAGTGGCTCAGATGCCTCAGGAGGAAGTGGCTCTGCTGCCGCCGGCGCCCAAGGGCAAGAACAAGAGCAAGCAGCCGGCCGCGCCCACTACAGGTACTACTGCAATACTACTCTAATACTGTTTACTGTAATACTACTATAGTACTGTTAGTAAGACTCTAGTACTACTATAGTACTGCCGCGCCCACTACAGGTACTACTGTAATACTACTCTAATACTACTCTAATACTGTTAGTAATACTACTGTAGTATTACTGCAATACTACTGTAATACTACTCTAATACTGTTAGTAGTACTCTAGTACTACTATTTGAACACTGTAAATACTGTAATACTACTCTAATACTGTTAGTAATACTCTAGTACTACTATAGTACTGCCGCTCCCACTACAGGTACTACTGTAATACTACTCTAATACTACTCTAATACTGTTAGTAATACTCTAGTACTACTATAGTACTGCCGCGCCCACTACAGGTACTACTGTAATACTACTCTAATACTGTTAGTAATCAGTACTACTATAGTAACAGACTACTGTAATACTACTCTAATACTGTTAGTAATACTCTAGTACTACTTGAACCCACTACAGGTACTACTGTAATAGCTAATACTACTCTAATACTGTTAGCTTCTACTATAGTGTAGCGCCCACTACAGGTACTACTGTAATACTACTCTAATACTGTTAGTAATACTCTAGTACTACTATAGTACTGCTGCGCCCACTACAGGTACTACTGTAATACTACTCTAATACTGTTAGTAATACTCTAGTACTACTATAGTACTGCCGCTCCCACTACAGGTACTACTGTAATACTACTGTAATACTACTGTAATACTGTAGTAGTACTACTGTAGTATTACTGTAGTACTACTGTAGTACTACTGTAGTATTACTGTAGTACTACTGTAGTACCATCAGAACAAACCGCATTATTCGAACAGAGTTGTAATGTATTTTATTACAGAAGTCGTCTTCGCCCCAACCAACATTCTTTCTAAACCACGCCGCCCGCCATCCGCCCGCCATCCGCCCGCCATCCGCCCGCCATCCGCCTGTTGTTTATATTGTTCCTAACTGTACGTTCACACCAAAAGCTTCCAAAGCGTCAAAGACGCTGGAAGTCAATTCATTTTCAATGAGAGCCGGCGACACCGAGCGTCCAAAGCGTCAACAGGCGTCGCCGCGCTTCCAAAGCTTCCAGAGCTTCCAGACGAGAAGTTGAGCCCTGGTCAACTTTATGGTAATTAGCTATGACGCGGCTAAGCGGTAACCGGCGGCAACCTGTCATGTCCGTCGGCTGCCGTTTTTTCTTTTTTTGTATTCCGGCTCCCAATGACCAGCGCGATCAAAGTTTGACGCCAGTCACGTGACGAGCGGCCACAGCGGCTGATAATATGTGTGGTTTTGGGAGCTTCTGCTCTGACGCCGACGCTGGAGCGTTTCTGATGCTTTGGAAGCTTTTGGTGTGAACGCACAGTCAGAGCTTTAAGCCTCATGTTCTACTGAACCAACCAGAACTGGATCAGGTTCTGGAACCAGAACAAACCGGTCTCATTAAACATCCATGTTTATCCGTGGACTCGGCGGATGTGTTGTGGAAACTGTCGTTCCAACGTGTTTCTTCCACAGTGAATTAAAGGAGCAGTGACCAGAGTTTTAGCAGCTGCTCCAGGTGTGTTCCCTGGCGTTGCCGTGGTAACAGGCGTGTGCTAACCGTGTCTCTCTCTCTCTGTGTGTCAGTGAGTCAACAGGCCGAGTCCTCAGCCTCCCCTCCCCCCTCCTACCCCTCCCCCTCCCCCTCTCAGACCCCCGTCATCTCCACCACGCCCACGCCCGTCCCGGCCACGCCCCCCGTCTCTGCCCCGCAGCCCACGGCGACCATGATGCCGTCTGCACAGCCTGTTGTCAAGGTAACGCTCACAACATCCAGTTATACTTAATCTTATGTTTTGGTGTCGATAACTAACCCCCTCTCCCCCCCCTCCCGCCGCCGCCTCGTCTCTAACAGAAGAAAGGCGTGAAGAGGAAAGCGGACACCACGACCCCCACCACCTCCGCCATCGCCGCCGGCCGCGCCGACTCTCCGTCCGCTCAGGACAACAAGTCGGGGAAACTGGGCTCGTCCCGCCGCGAGGCCGCCGCCCGGCCCGCCAAGACCCGGCGCGAGACCAGCGAGGAGGTGGCGGGGGGCGAGGTGGTGGGCGGCGGCGGCGGAGGCGGCGGCGGGGGAGGAGGAGGCGGCGCCATGGGCAGGAAGGGCGGGAAGCTGGGCGAGCAGATGAAACACTGCGACGCCATCCTGAAGGAGATGCTGTCGAAGAAGCACGCGGCGTACGCCTGGCCGTTCTACAAGCCGGTGGACGCCGAGGCGCTGGAGCTGCACGACTACCACGACATCATCAAACACCCCATGGACCTCAGCACCGTCCGGGTAACGCATGACATCACACCACACACGCCATGACATCACACCACAACACTAGCTTTTACAGTTTAAAGGGATAGTTCAACATTTAGTCAGACTGTCCCATCACCATAACCCCTATAGTCATAGCAGTAGGTTCGTTACCTTTAATTGTTGGTGCAAGCTATTTTTAGAACGGCGGAGCAGAGCCGTGAGCTGCTCAGAGCTACGCTACGGAGGCTCATTATGGGATTTATTGGTTTCCCTCATCAAACTCATCAAATACACAATCCAACAACTCCACAACGCTCCAACCAGAAATATTCACATTTAAGGAAAACGACTCAGGCTGATTATTAGAATCAATAGTTTAATTAATCGATTAATTGTTGCTGCTCTGATTTAATTTCCTTTATTTGACCACGTGCAGCCCATGCATTCATTTGCTTTTGGTTTGTCTGAATAATCAAACGGTGGCAATAGGCTGAATCTGATTAAAGGTCCAGTGTGTGTAATTATAATTAATAATAATTAATAATATTAATGTGTGTAATTATAATTAATACGGTTTACAAGTGTATAACTGCTATAAATAGAATTAGTTTGGTTTCAGTAGCCGTATAGCTCTTCATAACAAGGGTTTTGCTTTAGACGGCGTTGCCATCTTGTTTGTACGGCGGCCTGAAGGGAAAATCCAGCCAATCAGAGAGTTTCACGTTCTTAAATAAACCAACGAAGAAGAAGAAGGAGGAGGAAACAGCAGAGAGAGAGTTAGTGGTTTGACTCCCTCTGGTGGTGAGGAGAGGAGGTGCAGCAGTAGGACTGGCAATGAGTAGTGATAAAAATGAAACTCGAATATTGAAATATTATATTTGAATATTGATAATTATTTTTTTATGAACGCGCACAACAACAGCAACCACAACAACAACTTCCTCCTACAGATGAACGGTCGTCGTGGTGACGTGCAGACGCAGCAGGACGACTCCTCAGTCCATGTCTCATGTCTCAGACCGGATCATGTCAATCCAGCTGCAGAAATATCCGGGGAACGGGAGCGCCGCGGTAACCGTAGTAACTCGGTCCCGTCTGGAGAGAAGCAGCTTCTCTGTTTTCACAAACTACCAAGTCACAGCGTTTTAATCGCGTGTTAAAAACTAGTGCCGTTCACTGAGCGATGATGATCCTCTGCTCTTCATCTGCACTGGATCCGCGTTAGAAGGATCGTTACTGGGATGTGGGAATAAAACCCGGCTCTGATCCCGTTTCCACAGCGAGACGTTTGCTCGCGTCATCACAGAACGTGTTTAACATGAATTAATGAAGAGTAAAACGCGGTCTTTATTCACGTGTTAATATACAGATGATGTCGTGCTGATTTGCATCGTGTAGCCGTTTGTTCTGTGTAACGTCAGCTGTTCAGAACGTGTTTGACGTGCGCTGATAATAAATCACGGCTCCCGCTACGAAATCCATCTCTTTGTTTTGATTTTTGGAGAAAATATGAAAAAATAGAAATTAGAATTTTATTCAAATATCTGTTTTTTTTAAGAGGCGACATTCGAACCTCATTTCTGCCATTGGTTGACAGCCCTAGTCGGCAGTGATGCATTGTGGGTCAGCGGGAGGAGGAGTCATGGAGACAGTTGAGGTGGAGCTTTGACCTTTGACCCTTGTGTTTCTCTGTGTTTCAGAAAAAGATGGATAAAGGCGAATACAACGACCCCCAGAGCTTCGCCACCGACGTCAGGTTAATGTTCTCTAACTGTTACAAGTACAACCCTCCAGACCACGAGGTGGTGGCCATGGCTCGCAAGCTGCAGGTACGCCGCCGCCGCCGCCGCTCCACGGGGGGGGGGGGGGAGGGGGGGGGGAGAGCTGGTTTCACCCTCTGTTGTCCTCCTGGGGCAAGGAAGGAAGGACAGAGGGAAAGAGGAAAGAATGAAAGGAAGGGAAAAGGAAGGAAAGGAAGATGGAGGGAGGAAACAGATTGGGCCAATTAGATCAAAAGAGGAAGGAAGAAGGAAGGACAAAAGGAAGGAAGGATGAAAGGGAAAAAGGAAGGAAGGATGAAAGGGAAAAAGGAAGGAAGGATGAAAGGGAAAAAGGAAGGAAGGATGAAAGGGAAAAAGGAAGGAAGGATGAAAGGGAAAAAGGAAGGAAGGATGAAAGGGAAAATAGAAGGAAGGATGAAAGGGAAAAAGGAAGGAAGGATGAAAGGGAAAATAGAAGGAAGGATGAAAGGGAAAAAGGAAGGAAGGATGAAAGGGAAAATAGAAGGAAGGATGAAAGGGAAAAAGGAAGGAAGGATGAAAGGGAAAAAGGAAGGAAGGATGAAAGGGAAAATAGAAGGAAGGATGAAAGGGAAAAAGGAAGGAAGGATGAAAGGGAAAATAGAAGGAAGGATGAAAGGGAAAAAGGAAGGAAGGATGAAAGGGAAAATAGAAGGAAGGATGAAAGGGAAAAGGGAAGGAAAGAAGAATGGAGGGAAGGAAGCAGAAGGATGGAAGAAGGGAAACGGGGTGGATTTGACCCAGACGGACGACAGGAGGGTTAAACCTGCTTCTGGTTTGATGAATAACTGAACGGTGGCAACAGGCTGAAGCTGTTCAGCCCCAGAATCTGATTAAAGGTGCAGTGCGTGTATGAATGAATGAATGAATGATTTCATTTTCGTGTCATGCCACCCCTGTGGCCCATCCCATATGAGATTATAAGACACAAAATACAAAAACCAAGACTAGTCAGTCCTTCCTGCCACACAGGTATTAACATACATAAACAATTTACATTTACTTTCACTACTCAACTATATAACGCTCTTCTTCTCAAGGCCCAAGCCTTTTTGAGAAATACAGAAAACGAAAAAACATTCAAATGAAAAAGAAGTGTTAAGGTCCAACCATACAAAAGTTATTTGGATCTACTTTACTAAACAATTGTTGTCTTATAGAATCATAGAAAGGACAGTAGAACACAAATGAATGGATGATAAATTACAAATTCTAGGCCAACATATGTGTGGCGGTCTGGGAAAAGGATGTCGCCAACGTTCTATTCTGGCAAACAGCCAAAATAGGTGGAAAACTAGTATTGTGGCGATTTTTATATTTTGTGTGATTCTGGTACTTTAAACCCCCCACTACATTGTGGTGAAGAAATATTTTCAGAAAACAAAAGGGAAAGTACTTATTGAGTATCCTACCAGCTGAGCCACAGAGGCTGCAGCTGCAAAGCGACAGAGAGAGGAAGGTCTTGTTGTCATTGATTCAGGTGTCATTCACTGACCCTCGGAAAAAGGGCCCCGTGATTCAGATGAAGGATCATAAACGGGGTTACAGTATAATGTGTTGTTGATGTTTTGTAAAACAAGGAAGGAACGTTTGGTTTGGTTTAGCATCGTTGCTAATCTTAGTTTAGCGTCTGTTCCTGTAGGTAGGCTATCACTTGATTACATGCCGATGGCACATTCAAGGACCCTCGGAAAGCGGAAAACCCGGCGATTCAGACGCTGTTTGCTGCTCGTCTCTATCATAAATGGTTCAGAGGATATTTCATGTTTTGTATGCAGTCGTAGCCTATCATCCATGGTCCGCTCGTCTTTAGAATGTTACAGCACAGACGTTCAAAGCCATTTTTCTCACCTTTCAGGTTTTTGGTCATGATAGGCCTAGATTAAAATGACCATAACTTTTGATCTGGGAGGGCTATCTCAGTAATTCAAACAGTTATGAACAGTTTATGGAAATGTCAAAACATGAAAATGTCAAAATCCCACTATGTGAAGGGTTTTCCCAGGCCACCACACATATCTACCTGTCTCAATGTGAAGACCAAGAACACCAGTTCTCACTTGAGCACAGAGGGATCTTTTCTGTTTAGACAAATTATACAAAACATAGTTTTCCGATCCGAATATCTTTTTTATTTCACAATAAGTACGCAGTTTTGGTTTACCCCAGATATCTAAAGCCCATCTATCTTTACTTTGTTGAAAAATAATTTCTTTTAATTGTTGTGTAATTGTCTGCTGGAGTGTAACGGCCGTGTCTGTCTTCAGGACGTGTTTGAGATGCGTTTCGCTAAGATCCCTGACGAGGGTCTGGAGACGTCGGTGCCCTCCACGACGCCGCTGGTCAGTAAAAGCACCGCCTCCTCTGACAGCAGCAACAACTCCTCCTCCGACGAATCGTCCGACTCCGAGGAGGAGCGAGCCACGCGATTGGCCGAGCTACAGGAGCAGGTTGGTGCTGCCGAGCAATCACAGGTCAAGAACATCCTGGTTTTCTTCCTCTAATATTGAGATTCAATCAGTCAGAGATGATGTAATGTGATGATGTCATAACGTTGATCTGCACATTGATTTTAGATTGACTGTCATTGACCAGTGGCAGGCCCTCCAGGTATTGATTAGGCCACAGGTATTGATAATTAGTGTATTATCCACCAGTTGAAGGCGGTGCACGAGCAGCTGGCCGTCCTGTCCCAGGCGCCGGTCAGCAAGCCAAAGAAGAAGAAAGAGAAGAAAGACAAGGAGAAGAAGAAAGACAAAGACAAAGACAAAGGGAACAAGGCCAAGATGGAGGAAGAGAAGAAGCCCAAGACCGCCGCCCAGCAGCCCAAACCGGCCAATCAGAAGAAGGCGCCGGCCAGGAAAGCCAACAGCACAGTGACCGCCACCAGGTACAGTCTCTACATTACATGTCATTACATCATTAAAGAGTTCTCATCTGACAACGGCCGCCAGAACTGGCCCGGCGGCCAAAAAGTTAAAGTTTAGTTTAGTTTTTATGTTTATTTGTTTGAGGACAGTGCACATTAATGAACAGTGACACCGTGGCGTCCTGTAAATGAGCCAGATTCTAGCTTAGAGCTAATTTCCATCTGTAGTCCTCACATACATAGACACACATAGACATAGACAGTCTGGCAAGAGCCCAGTTAACCTAACCTGCATGTCTTTGGACTGTGGGAGGAAGCCGGAGTACCCGGTGAGAACCCACGCATGCACGGGGAGAACAGCAAATTTCAGGGCCCTTCACTGGGTTTGAACCCAGAACCCTCTTGCCAAAACATTAAAGGAACAGTTTTGTTTGTTGAAATGAGTTAAACAGTGATTTTCCTGGATCGGACGGTGGCGTCGCTGTCACGTGGTTGTTTATTGAAAACTCACCTTGAACCTGAAACCGATATGAACAACATTAATCAATAGATTATTAATAATCAGGTGCCTTCATCTCTGATGCTCCATCTGGTTCTGGTTCTGTCGTCCTTCTATTCCCTTCCTCCTCCATCCTTCCTTCTTTCCACAATCCTTTTTTCCTTTCCTTCTTTCCTTCTTCCCTTTGTCCTCATTTCTTCTTCCCTACTCTCTTCCCATACTTTCCTCCTTCCATCTTTCTTTCCTTCCTTTTTCCCTTCCTTCCTTCCGTCCCTTCATCCTTACTTTTTCCTTCCTTTTCAACCCAATCCCTTGTTCCCTCCCTCCTTCTATCTTTCCTTCCTTTTTCCTCCCATCTTTCCCTTTATCCTTCCTTCCTTGACCCAGGAGGACAACAGCTGATCATGATTAACCAATATCAATAACTTTGACCGGTTAATATCACCATTTTTTTTAATTTAGCTCCTTATGTCGTCTACTTATGCTTTCAGAAGATTTGTTTCATTTTTTTGGCTTTTCATGCCTGTATTGACAGGACAGTAGAGAGAGACAGGAAACAGGAGGTAGAGATGAGGGGAATGACATGCAGCATAGGGCCGTCCGACGCGGGATTCGAACCGGGGCCCCTGCAGCGAGGACTATAGCCTCTGCACACGGGGCGGCTGCTCTACCTGCTGAACTAAACACCGCCCCCTCATTTTTAAATTTTTTAAAATGGATTTTGTGACATTTTCTATTGATTCTGAATCCGATTAAAGGAGTATTGCCAGATTTCTGCCGGCTGCAGCCCCGGTAGAACGACTTCACTTCCTCCTCTCCTCGTTTCCAGGCAACCCAAAAAAGGCGGCAAGACCTCGGCCGGGGGCTCGGCCAACGGAGACGACGGCGAGGAGTCGTCCCTGCCCATGTCGTACGACGAGAAGCGTCAGCTGAGCCTGGACATCAACCGGCTGCCGGGCGAGAAGCTGGGCCGCGTGGTGCACATCATCCAGTCCAGAGAGCCGTCGCTGAGAGACTCCAACCCCGACGAGATCGAGATCGACTTCGAGACGCTCAAGCCCTCCACGCTGAGGGAGCTGGAGCGCTACGTCAAGTCCTGTCTGCAGAAGAAGCAGAGGAAGCTACTGCGTGAGTCTCAGCCGCCGCCGCACACGCCGCCGCCACCGTGCACGCAACCAACCACTCAGCTTCCATTAGTTAGACCATTGTTAAAGGGACAGTTCAACATTCAGTCAAACTGGCCCAGAGGGATGTAACGATGCATCGCGACTCGGTTTAAATGCGTGACGACTCGCATCGGTGTAAATGAAATAAAAATCGATGCGTGAGAACAAACTCCGACTGCTGCTCCAACGACAGCCGGTGAAAACATAAACAACAGTGAATTAACATCGGAGTCATTGATGTATATAATATATATATATATATATATATAATATATAATATAATCTTATAGATCTCTAAACCAGACTCGTCTCAGAGAACACAGAGCGATGTCGCAGGGACCTGCCGTGTAGAAAAAAAGCTGACAGTGTCAGGACTTCCTGTATGTGGCCCTTCAAATTAAAAGCTCGAAACGTTGTCACTGTTAAGTTATATTAATAGGAGCTTTTTCCTTCATTTTTCAGTCTGTTTTTCAGCTCTGTACCTACACACAGTGGTGTTTATGGATGTGCGGGTGCCTCTGCTATTTTCCTTCAAATTAAAAGCCCTCCAACCTTTCATACAACAGTCATATTGACTTTGATTTAATTATGACAAACCTGGGCTCCAAATGTTAATTTAGTTTTTTTCTCAGACCAATCGACCAATGAAATTGGTTCATAAACGATTTTTTAATTGCGACTATTTGTCCAGTTTTACTTGTGATAAAAGGTGATAAATGGTGATGTGCACTGCATCTAAATGAAAGGTGAATTTTTCCCAAATGAATAAAAGATCATTTTATTAGGTCATAATTCGTCTGTAGCTCATTTTTAATCTAAAACAATCGTGACTCAAATCGTGAGTTGAGTGAATCGTTACATCCCAACTGGCCCATCACCATAACAACCCCTATAGTCATAGCAGTAGGTTGTTGGTGCAAGCTGTTTTTAGAACGGTGGAGCAGAGCCGTGAGCTGCTCAGAGCTACGCTACGGAGGCTCATTATGGGATTTCTTGGTTTCCCTCATCAAACTCATCAAATACACAATCCAACAACTCCACAACGCTCTGGTGGACAAGTTGTGACCTGCACATTCACCACGCTATGAGATAATAACACAACGTTACCACCGTCCCTGAAGGCAACATGCATCAGAGGTTTTACATGAATTTCCCCCTAAAACAACTCTGTGTGGTAACGTTGTGTTATTATCTCATAGCGTGGTGAATGTGGTGAGCGTTGTGGAGTTGTTGGATTGGTCGTCTGGTTTTTGTTTTCCATGCGTTACAAACTTAAATATTCAAATTAGGGATGGGCATTTGAAGAAATCTCTTTGATCGATCGTCGGGACAAATTAACGATCAATTATCGATCATCGTTAATATTAATGTTCATATACATATTCATAATTAAAAACAAAACGCGTGGTGAATGCCAGTAATCCAGGGCAGTCCCCGTGAAGGAAGAAGGTCAGACAACCATGTGCACGGACGTCTGTGTGCTTGTGCTTCACTGTTGGGACAGCGCCGGTGACGGCATTTACAGTTTAAAAAAAAAATTAAAAAAAAGGATTGTTGCGCTACCTGGCTCACCTGCAGCTGTGCTGTCAGAGCAGCTCTGCTGTTTTCTTCAGTCTCGTGTTTCAAACTTTACAAAAAAAATACAAGCACTTTCAAAATGTGAGCGTGTGTTTTATTATTATCATCCGCTCTGATCAGCTGAGCACAGAAAAGAAAAGAAACTCAGCAGGATATTTAGGCCTCTCTACGTTTCAAACCGTCCTCAAACATCTTCAGACTAATTATAACGTTAGATAAATGATCGTAGCTGGTAACTTACAGAGAGAGTGGCGGCTCCCTCCACACCGCTGCTGAAAACCAAACCTGCATGATCAGAGCGGGCGGAGCCGCGGTGTCGCAGCTCACGTCTCTGTTGCACCCAGTCCGCAGCACAAGCGCGTCTCGTCATATTTATGAATTATTTCACTCTTAAACCATGTAATAATAATAGGCATGTATAATAATACTTATATAAAGAGTTTATTGAATGTTAGGAAAAAGTAAAACTGAGATGTATTTAATCATGACAACCTCTGCCCTCTACATGATCCCTTATAATAAATCGATAAAAAATGTCCGTGATCGATAAAATTCTTAACGATCAGTAATCGATCATCGATTAATCATGCCCATCCCTAATTCAAATTGAATGTAAAAGATGATGTTTTGGCGGCTCGTCCTGATTGGCTGTCCCTCTGTGTCCCCCTGTAGAGAAGGCAGCGGGAGGCGGGGCCTCAGGAGGCGGGGCTAGTCGGTTGAGTGGCAGCTCTTCTTCCTCCTCTGACGACAGCTCCTCAACAGGAACCTCCTCTTCCTCCGACACAGACTGAACACACACACCATCACACACACTGTACACACACACACACACAGAGCTCTATCCACTCTACACACACACACACACAGGAACTTGGTCAAGACATCAACACACACACATCCATGTAAACTTCCATCTTGAACAGACACACAAAGACAGAGACACACTCTCTGGACTTCTAACAACACACACACACACACACACATCTATAAACCACACACACACACAGACACACACGCGCCCAGACTTGGAGACTGTATGTAAATAGGCTGACCTGTTTTTTAGCTCCTAGTGTTGTTTTTCTTTTCTTTTCTTTTTGTTTTGTTTTGTTCTATTTTTCTGGAGGAACGAGAGACAGAGAAGAAGAAACGACATCGACCGAGTGAGAGAAGAAGAAGAAGAAGAAGAGGAGGGAGGGGTGGGGGAGGGAGGAGGGAGGGCGGAGTCTGGTCTGAGGGTTGGAGCGGCGGCGATGGCGGCGTCTTCTTCTTCTTCAGCTCTGAACACATTCCAGAAACATCTAGAGCATCAAGGGGGGGGGGGGGGTCGCTGTTGCCGCGGCGACTGGATCCGTCTGGTCTGGTAGTAGCAGCAGCAGCGTCGTCGGCGTGGAAACGGACCCGGTTCCACTTACTTTTGACTTTTAGACCCTGTTTCTGTTTGTTCTGTGTCTCAGTCGGCCAATCAGAGCCGGGTCGGAGGCTGATTGGCTGCTGGTTGTCATGGTGACCTGCAGCAGCTGGAAAACACGAGGAGCGAAATCCAAGCACGAAAAAAAAAAGAGGTTCTGGTTCTGTCGTCCTTCTGGGTTCCTTCCTTCCTTCCTTCCTTCCTTCCTTACCTCCCTCCCTTTGTCCTTCCCTCCCTCCTTCCTTCCTTCCTTCCTTCCTTCCTTCCTTCCTTCCTTCCTTCCTTCCTTTCTTCCTTCCTTCCTTCCCTCCCTCCTTCCTTCTTTCCTTCCATCTTCCCTTTGTCCTTCTTTCCTTCCTTCCTTCCTTCCTTCCCTCCCTCCTTCCTTCCTTCCCTCCCTCCTTCCTTCTTTCCTTCCATCTTCCCTTTGTCCTTCTTTCCTTCCTTCCTTCCTTCCTTCCCTCCCTCCTTCCTTCCTTTCCTTCCTCCCTCCCTTTGTCCTTTCCTTCCTCCCTCCCTTTGTCCTTTCCTTCCTTCCTTCCTTCCCTCCCTCCTTCCTTCTTTCCTTCCATCTTCCCTTTGTCCTTCTTTCCTTCCCTCCCTCCCTTTGTCCTTTCCTTCCTTCCCTCCTTCCTTCCTTCCTTCCTTCCTTCCTTCCTTCCTTCCTTCCTTCCTCCCTCCCTCCTATCTTCCCTTTGTCCTTCTTTCCTTCCCTCCTTCCTTCCTTCCTTCCCTCCTTCCTTCCCTCCCTCCCTCCTTCCTTCCTCCCTTCCTTCCTTCCTTCCTCCCTCCTATCCTCCCTTTGTCCTTCTTTCCTTCCCTCCTTCCTTCCATCTTCCCTTTGTCCTTCTTTCCTTCCTTCCTTCTCTCCCTTCCTTCCCTCCTTCCTTCCTTCCTTCCTTCCCTCCCTCCCTCCTTCCTTGACCCAGGAGGACAACAGGAGGTTTTGAACCAGCAGCTGTTGATTGGTCGACCTCTCTGCTGCTGCCGTCTCCTCCTCCAGGTGGACGCCGCTCCACGCCGCACCACGTGGCGCCGGCGGCCCAGGAACCAGCCGCTCCACGTGGCGGTCCAGGAACCAGACGGACTCTTTTCTTGTTATCGTGTTTTTTTTTAACACTACATTTGCTTCATTTGTTTCTTTTGATTTTCAGGTTTGTGCTGAACTTGTTTGTGTCTTATGGTTCTATATGAAATGTTTTTAACACTACATTTGCTTCATTTGTTTCTTTGATTTTCAGGTTTGTGCTGAACTTGTTTGTGTCTTTATAAGGTTCTATATGAAATGTCTTTGTCCCCAGACCCGGTCCCCAGACCCGGTCCTCAGACCCGGTCCTCAGACCCCCCCAGACCCGTCCCCAGAACCGGTCCTCAGACTGTCCTCTCAGACCCCCAGACCAGGTCCTCAGACCCGGTCCCCAGACCCGGTCCCCAGACCCGGTCCTCAGACCCGGTCCTCAGACCCGGTCCCCAGACCCGGTCCCCAGACCCGGTCCTCAGACCCGGTCCTCAGACCCGGTCCCCAGACCCGGTCCCCAGACCCGGTCCTCAGACCCGGTCCTCAGACCAGACCCGGTCCTCAGACCCGGTCCAGGTCTGGTCCAGCTTTTTAAAAGACGTCTCTCGTTTGTTTTGTTTTTTTAAACTGATTTTAGTGTCGGAACCAACAGGAAGTTGAACGGGGGCGGGGGGGGCGTGTTTTAATTTGACCCGTGAAGAAGAGAAACAGGAAATAAAAACAGGTCACGTTTAATAAGTTTTTACAGTCTGGTTCCTGAAGCTCCGCCCCCCCACCCCACCCCCCCCTCCTGGACCGGGTCACAGGACTTGGATGCGACTGGTCGGGTCCCAAAATAAACTTGTACTTGGACGCTCGCTCTGCTCTGATTGGTCGGCTGGTTGGTGTGATGTCATGACTGTTCCTGACCCGACCATCCAATCAGATCCAATCATGTGACTCGTCTATGTCTGCGTTCAAACCGTGATGTCACCATCACCTCCGACCTGTCATGTGTTTGTTTGTGGGCGGAGCCAACGGCCGCCTCGTTCTTCTTCTTCTGTCAGTCGGAGCGGCGTTCGTCTCGACCGCCGCGTCTGGGATCAATAATAATGACATTGGTCCGATCGTGTGACGTCACACATAGAACGCTGCGTTTCTATTGGCTCTCGTCAAAATATGGATTATTGATGTGGGCGGAGCCTGTGGGGGCGCGGTCTGGGACGGTCAGACGGTCGGCGGCGGCGGCCATGATGCGTTGCCATGGTAACCCTCCTCCTTCTGTTTTTAGTTGATGGTCGAGCTTTGATGCTAATAGTTAATTTTTGTATTTTAATAAGAAAAAGGAAAAAAGTGATTTTATGTATTTGCATGCACTCCGGCCGTACGTTCTTCTTCTTCCGTATGTTGAGCACTGTATAGTAGCTGTATAGTAGCTGTCTGAGGTTAGCGCCACCTAGAGGACAGACGGAGACGCAGGTTAGCGCCACCTAGAGGACAGACGGAGACGCAGAGGGAGACAGACTGAGGTTAGCGCCACCTAGAGGACAGACGGAGACAGACAGACAGAGGACGAACCAACAAACCAACAAGTGAATTATTTGATGTAATTACTGATATGGGATCCTTATTTTCTGAGTTCCTTTGTTTTCATAAATAAACACATAAACTGACCTGAGCCTCGACTCTCACTCTGTCACCGTTCACTCATTCATCACTCACTCTGTCACCATTCACTCTTTCATCACTCACTCTGTCACCGTTCACTCATTCATCACTCACTCTGTCACCGTTCACTCATTCATCACTCACTCTGTCACCGTTCACTCATTCATTACTCACTCTGTCACATTCACTCATTCATTACTCACTCTGTCACCGTTCACTCATTCATTACTGTCACCGTTCACTCATTCATTACTCACTCTGTCACCGTTCACTCATTCATCACTCACTCTGTCACCATTCACTCTTTCATCACTCACTCTGTCACCGTTCACTCATTCATCACTCACTCTGTCACCGTTCACTCATTCATCACTCACTCTGTCACCGTTCACTCATTCATCACTCACTCTGTCACATTCACTCATTCATCACTCACTCTGTCACCGTTCACTCATTCATCACTCACTCTGTCACCGTTCACTCATTCATTACTCACTCTGTCACCGTTCACTCATTCATCACTCACTCTGTCACCGTTCACTCATTCATCACTCACTCTGTCACCGTTCACTCATTCATCACTCACTCTGTCACCGTTCACTCATTCATCACTCACTCTGTCACCGTTCACTCATTCATCACTCACTCATTCATTACTCACTCTGTCACCATTCACTCATTCATTACTCACTCTGTCACCGTTCACTCATTCATCACTCACTCTGTCACCGTTCACTCATTCATCACTCACTCTGTCACCATTCACTCATTCATCACTCACTCTGTCACCGTTCACTCATTCATCACTCACTCTGTCACCATTCACTCATTCATCACTCACTCTGTCACCGTTCACTCATTCATTACTCACTCTGTCACCGTTCACTCATTCATTACTGTCACCGTTCACTCATTCATTACTCACTCTGTCACCGTTCACTCATTCATTACTCACTCTGTCACCGTTCACTCATTCATTACTCACTCCTTCACTGTTCACTCATTCATTACTCACTCTGTCACCGTTCACTCATTCATCACTCACTCTGTCACCGTTCACTCATTCATTACTCACTCTGTCACCGTTCACTCATTCATTACTCACTCCTTCACTGTTCACTCATTCATTACTCACTCTGTCACCGTTCACTCATTCATCACTCACTCTGTCACCGTTCACTCATTCATCACTCACTCTGTCACCGTTCACTCATTCATTACTCACTCTGTCACCGTTCACTCATTCATTACTCACTCTGTCACCGTTCACTCATTCATTACTCACTGTCACCGTTCACTCATTCATTACTCACTCTGTCACCGTTCACTCATTCATCACTGTCACCGTTCACTCATTCATTACTCACTCTGTCACTGTTCACTCATTCACTGTTCACTCATTCATTACTCACCCTGTCACCGTTCACTCATTCATTACTCACTCTGTCACCGTTCACTCATTCATTACTCACTCTGTCACCGTTCACTCATTCATTACTCACTCTGTCACCGTTCACTCATTCATCACTCACTCTGGCACCGTTCACTCATTCATTACTGTCACCGTTCACTCATTCATTACTCACTCTGTCACCGTTCACTCATTCATTACTCACTGTCACCGTTCACTCATTCATTACTCACCCTGTCACCGTTCACTCAGTTGTTACTCACTCTGTCACCGTTCACTCATTCATTACTCACCCTGTCACCGTTCACTCATTCATTACTCACTCTGTCACCGTTCACTCATTCATTACTCACTCTGTCACCGTTCACTCATTCATTACTCACTCTGTCACCGTTCACTCATTCATTACTCACTCTGTCACCGTTCACTCATTCATTACTGTCACCGTTCACTCATTCATTACTGTCACCGTTCACTCATTCATTACTCACTCTGTCACCGTTCACTCATTCATTACTCACTGTCACCGTTCACTCATTCATTACTCACCCTGTCACCGTTCACTCATTCATTACTCACCCTGTCACCGTTCACTCATTCATTACTGTCACCGTTCACTCATTCATTACTCACTCTGTCACCGTTCACTCATTCATTACTCACTCTGTCACCGTTCACTCATTCATTACTCACTCTGTCACCGTTCACTCATTCATTACTCACCCTGTCACCGTTCACTCATTCATTACTCACTCTGTCACGTTCACTCATTCATTACTCACCCTGTCACCGTTCACTCATTCATTACTCTGTCACCGTTCACTCATTCATCACTCACCCTGTCACCGTTCACTCATTCATTACTCACTCTGTCACCGTTCACTCATTCATTACTCACTCTGTCACCGTTCACTCATTCACTCTCACTCTGTCACCGTTTACTCACTCATTACTCACTCTGTCACCGTTCACTCATTCATTACTCACTCTATCACCGTTCACTCATTCATTACTCACTCTGTAACCGTTTACTCACTCATTACTCACTCTGTCACCGTTCACTCATTCGTTACTCACTCTATCACCGTTCACTCATTCGTTACTCACTCTATCACCGTTCACTCATTCATTACTCACTCTATCACCGTTCACTCATTCATTACTCACTCTGTCACCGTTCACTCATTCATTACTCACTGTCACCGTTCACTCATTCATTACTCACTCTGTCACCGTTTACTCACTCATTACTCACTCTGTCACCGTTCACTCATTCGTTACTCACTCTGTCACCGTTCACTCATTCATTACTCACCCTGTCACCGTTCACTCATTCATTACTCACTCTGTCACCGTTCACTCATTCATCACTCACCCTGTCACCGTTCACTCATTCGTTACTCACTCTATCACCGTTCACTCATTCATTACTCACCCTGTCACCGTTCACTCATTCATTACTGTCACCGTTCACTCATTCATTACTCACTCTGTCACCGTTCACTCATTCATTACTCACTCTGTCACCGTTCACTCATTCATTACTCACTCTGTCACCGTTCACTCATTCATTACTCACCCTGTCACCGTTCACTCATTCATTACTCACTCTGTCACGTTCACTCATTCATTACTCACCCTGTCACCGTTCACTCATTCATTACTCTGTCACCGTTCACTCATTCATCACTCACCCTGTCACCGTTCACTCATTCATTACTCACTCTGTCACCGTTCACTCATTCATTACTCACTCTGTCACCGTTCACTCATTCACTCTCACTCTGTCACCGTTTACTCACTCATTACTCACTCTGTCACCGTTCACTCATTCATTACTCACTCTATCACCGTTCACTCATTCATTACTCACTCTGTCACCGTTTACTCACTCATTACTCACTCTGTCACCGTTCACTCATTCGTTACTCACTCTATCACCGTTCACTCATTCATTACTCACTCTATCACCGTTCACTCATTCATTACTCACTCTGTCACCGTTCACTCATTCATTACTCACTGTCACCGTTCACTCATTCATTACTCACTCTGTCACCGTTTACTCACTCATTACTCACTCTGTCACCGTTCACTCATTCGTTACTCACTCTGTCACCGTTCACTCATTCATTACTCACCCTGTCACCGTTCACTCATTCATTACTCACTCTGTCACCGTTCACTCATTCATCACTCACCCTGTCACCGTTCACTCATTCGTTACTCACTCTATCACCGTTCACTCATTCATTACTCACTCTGTCACCGTTCACTCATTCATTACTCACTCTGTCACCGTTTACTCACTCATTACTCACTCTGTCACCGTTCACTCATTCGTTACTCACTCTGTCACCGTTCACTCATTCATTACTCACCCTGTCACCGTTCACTCATTCATTACTCACTCTGTCACCGTTCACTCATTCATCACTCACCCTGTCACCGTTCACTCATTCGTTACTCACTCTATCACCGTTCACTCATTCATTACTCACTCCTTCACGTTTACTATTCACCGTTCACTATTCACTCTCTCTTTCCGTGTTTACTATTCACTCGTTCACCCTGACGCAGCTGGGGCTTCATCAGTGAAAACACCTTTGAACAGCAGGTGAGTGTTGTCATGGAGACGGGATGAGAGGGGGCGGAGCCAAAGAATCAGCACATGGTGTTTGTTTCTGTGGAGGCTTTTATTCTGAAAGGACAAACCGGAAACAGTAACGAGTTCATTAACGAGCGGAGTGTTTTTAATACTTTGTACATCCTGGTCCGGGTCCTGGTCCTGGTCCTGGTCCGGGTCCTGGTCCTGGTCCTGGTCCTGGTCCTGGTCTACATGACGCTGCAGATCCGGGACTGGCCCTCCAGGCCCCTGGTCCTGGTCCTGGTCCTGGTCCTGGTCTACATGACGCTGCAGATCCTGGACTGGCCCTCCAGGCCCCTGGTCCTGGTCCGGGTCCTGGTCTACATGATGCTGCAGATCCTGGACTGGCCCTCCAGGCCCCTGGTCCTGGTCCTGGTCCTGGTCCTGGTCCTGGTCTACATGATGCTGCAGATCCGGGACTGGCCCTCCAGGCCCCTGGTCCTGGTCCTGGTCCAGGTCCTGGTCCAGGTCCTGGTCTACATGATGCTGCAGATCCTGGACT
Source organism: Decapterus maruadsi (assembly GCA_030347415.2). Lineage (NCBI taxonomy): Eukaryota > Metazoa > Chordata > Actinopteri > Carangiformes > Carangidae > Decapterus > Decapterus maruadsi. The sequence continues at coordinate 32,612,172 of CM064895.1, forward strand.
GGCCCTCCAGGCCCCTCTTGTCCCGGACCAGCACGGCCTGGTTGCCATAGCTACTGTACCAGGTGGACTGGCTGCGGGTCAGGTAGGTGGCGGGCGGCGCCGCCGTCAGGTCCTGCTGCTGCTGCGCCCAGACCAGCAGGGACGTGTCCCGGTACCGGAGCCGGGCGTAGGCCTCCGACAGAGCCTTCTCCGCCAGGGGGGGCCGACCTGGACCTGGACCTGGACCTGGACCTGGACCCGGACCCGGACCCGGCTCCGGCTCCCCGGTCGGGGCTCGCTCCTCTACAGCAGGGTCACAGTCCGACATGTTGGCGTCAGTCCGGCTGGTCTGGACCGGTCCAGGTCCGGGCCGACCCGGGTCATGTTCGGACAGCTCCTGGTCCTGGTTCTGGTCCTGGTTCTGGTCCTGGTCCTGCAGAACCACCTGCAGCAACGACACGGGTCCGACGTGACGTGACGTCACGTTACAAGGTAATTGGTGATAGTTACTAGTTACTATAGTTACTAGTCCCGCCCCCCAACCTCCTGTTTACCTCAGTTCAGTCCGTGGTCCACGCGCCTCGCACCACAGCGAACAACCAACCAATCAGATGGTCGGATTTCACCTTCACGTTGTTCTGCAGTCTGACTCAGCTCGGTCCGGCTCGGTCCGGGTCTGAGCCGGTCTTACCTGGGTCACGTCAGGTGTGACGTAGAGTCAGCGGTTTTTATCGCTGACGTCAGCGGAGGAGCTAACAGCTGTTAGCCGCGTAAAGCTGGATTTATCTCCCGTTAGCCTCCGTTAGCTTCTTCTTTTGTTTTGTGTTTTTTTCTTCCGTTAAGTTCTCACGTTAAAACTCAACGCGGCGATGACGTCACAGCGACCGTTAAAAACGT
>CM064895.1:32620547-32625547 GCA_030347415.2 Decapterus maruadsi
AGGTGATGTCACAGTCTAGTGTGATCCTGATCCTGATTGGTTGTGTCTGCAGGTGCCCCTGAGGATCCTGCTGTACCTGTGGGCCTTCCTGGTGGGCGTGTCCCGGGTGCTGCTGGGTAAACACCACCTGTCGGACGTGGGCTGCGGCTTCGCGCTGGGCTTCCTGCACTTCAGCCTGGTGGAGTCGGTGTGGCTGGACTCCAACACCTGCCAGACCCTCATCTCCATCGGCACGCTGCGCTGGACTCTGCTGGTCTAGGACCCCAGTCTGCTTCCTACGGGGCCGGACCGGAGGCAGACCCCCACCTGCACCAGTCTGCTGAGCTGGACTCTACTGGTCCAGACTGGTTTAGACTGGTTTGGCTGTGTGTGACTCTTTCTGGACTCTGGAGTCTGGATTCTGGACTCTGGAATCTGGATTCTGGACTCTGGAATCCAGATGCTGATGTGCCGCTGCACCTTTCTAAACTGGTTTGGACCAGTTTGGACTAGTCCGGCCTGGTCTGGATTCTGGCTCCCGTTGGACTGGACTATAAAAACCTGAGGCTGCTATGAACAACTGGACTGGACTCATCTGTTCTGGACTGGATTCTGAGGACCTGGGGCCTTGCGTGGATTTCATACTAAATCTTGGCGTTCGCCAAAATCCAGAAACTGTCGTACGCATAAAAACATCCAGATGTATCAAAGTGCGTCCGCGTGGATCCAAACACTTTCCTTTGGAGTTGAGCCACATGTGGACGAACTCCTCCCTGTCCACGCTCCATTTAAATCAATGTAAATTAGGTCCGTACCAAAAGACTCCCTCCTCTCCTGACGGTCAGATAACACCATGGACAGCTGAGGAACATCTGAGTTGAAGCTCCTCCTCCATGAAGTTGAGCCGCGTCAACATCTTTTTTTTCTTTTGTTTGCTGTTCCGGCGCCACCACAAGGAGAAACTGTTCCTCCGTCAGGAAGAGCAGTAACTGAGACACAAACAAGATTAAAATATAGACTTATTTAATTTATTTCAGACCCCCCGTAACTCAGAGAAGGAACGGAGGACATGAGGGGGAGGAGATGATGAGTGAAGTTTGAATTTTGAGTGAACTATCCCTTTAAATCTAATTGTAAATGGGGCTTAGGAAGACAGACCTGTGGTTCAGGATGAACGAGTCACTGAGGGAAGGTGTTGATTGGCTGAAGGTTTGATTGACAGATGTGATTGTAACCCATTGATTATTGATATTGATACTCAGGTATTGATCTGATCGGCTGACGTGTTGATGAACTGATAATAAAACTGTTTCCTGTTTCTCTCTCTAGCTCCGCCCACTCTCTCTCTAGCTCCACCCACTCTCTCTCTAGCTCCACCCACTCTCTGGCCCCGCCCACTCTCTCTCTAGAGAGTTAGATGGAGGAATTCTACATAATGTCCCTTTACGAATGAGCTAATTCACACACACACGACTCATAGTCAAAAATCTTTATTTACAAATAACTGAAAAACATCCTTCCAAACAATATTATTGATCATCTGACTGATCGATCGGCTGATTCATCGTATCTACAGGTCAGAAGGTCACACAGAGGGGAGTGGGCGTGTCCCAGTGGTTTCCTAGCAACCAGAGTCTGATGTCATGATGAAGTCTGATCCATTTCCTGGTGAGGTCACATGATTAGGATGTTTTAAAGAGCGAGTCCACTCATTTCCTCTTCCGTCTGATGATGTCACAGTGATGTCATCAGGCTCCACCTTCACACACCTGGATCAGTGGATCTTATATAGTTTCCTGTGATTGGACGGTTGTCCTTAAGTCATCAATGGCTTCACAGCCACAAATTCAAAACAATAAAAGTCTCTCAGAGAAACGAGCCTGAACGACTGAAAGGCTTTTATTGTGAAAGGGAGGAACAGGAAATCAAAGCTTCCTCCTCTCTCCAGGTGAGTCCTCCTTCAGATCTTCATCACCGTTTTTATCATCTTCATTTTCAAAGAGTCATCTGGGACCTGGATCTGGTTCCGTGGTTATCAGGACCGGTGGATCTGGACCGGTGGATCAGGACCGGTGGATCTGGACCGGTGGATCTGGACCGGTCTAACAGTCACTCCTCCACAGTTTGATGGTCTTGTCGTTCTCCAGAGCGGCCGAGGCGATGATGTTTTCTGTCGGATGGCAGGCGGTGGAGATCACCACGTCTACGGAGAGACACGGGTCAGAGAGGACACAGCTGGACTGATGCACATCTGGACTGGACTAACAACAGGACTAACAACTGGACTAGCATCTGGACTAACATCTGGACTAACAACTGGACTAACAACAGGACTAACAACAGGACTAACAACTGGACTAACATCTGGACTAGCATCTGGACAAACAACTGGACTAACAACTGGACTAACAACTGGACTAACAACTGGACTAACAACTGGACTAGCATCTGGACTAACAACTGGACTAACAACTGGACTAACATCTGGACTAACAACTGGACTAACAACTGGACTAACAACTGGACTAACAACTGGACTAGCATCTGGACTAACAACTGGACTAACAACTGGACTAACATCTGGACTAACAACTGGACTAACAACTGGACTAACTAAGTCCTGCTCAGAGGTCAGAGGTCATACCTGTGTGTCCTTGAAGTTTCTGAACAATCTCTTTGGTCTGAAGGTTCCAGATGTAAACCATGCTGTCCTCGGAGCCAGACACGATCCACTGACACACGCACACGCACACACACACAGAGTTAAATTGGTTAAGTGTATTCTGACTCTTTAATCTAGTTGTTTTTAGTTCTTAGTTAGCTTCAGTTAGCGTCGGTTAGCTGGCTTCGGTTAGCTAGCTTCAGTTAGTTAGCTTCAATTAATTTTAGTCAGTTAGCTTCAGTTAGCTAGCTTTAGTTAGTTAGCTTCAGTTAGCTTCAGTTAAGTAGCTTCAGTTAGTTAGCTTTAGTTAGTTAACTTCAGTTAGCTTCAGTTAGTTAGCTTCAGTTAGTTAGCTTTAGTTAGTTAACTTCAGTTAGCTAGCTTCAGTTAGCTTCAGTTAAGTAGCTTCAGTTAGTTAGCTTTAGTTAACTTCAGTTAGCTTCAGTTAGTTAGCTTCAGTTAGTTAGCTTTAGTTAGTTAACTTCAGTTAGCTAGCTTCAGTTAGCTTCAGTTAAGTAGCTTCAGTTTTTTTTTTTTTTTTTATATTTTTTTGGCGTTTTATGCCTTTATTTGATAGATTAGTAGAGATAGACAGGAAAGGGGGAGGCAGAGAGAGGGGAATGACATGCAGGAAAGGTCTGCCCGGTGCGGGACGCGAACCGGGGACGCCTGCGTCTGCATATACATGGGGCGGCTGCCTTAACCACTGCGCCACGCACCGCCCCAGTTAAGTAGCTTCAGTTAGTTAGCTTCAGTTAAGTAGCTTCAGTTAGTTAGCTTTAGTTAGTTAACTTTAGTTAGCTTCAGTTAGTTAGCTTCAGTTAGCTAGCTTCAGTTAGTAAGCTTCAGTTAGTTAACTTCAGTTAGCTAGCTTCAGTTAAGTAGCTTCAGTTAGTTAGCTTTAGTTAGTTAACTTCAGTTAGCTTCACTTAGTTAGCTTCAGTTAGTAAGCTTCAGTTAGTTAGCTTCAGTTAAGTAGCTTCAGTTAGTTAGCTTTAGTTAGTTAACTTCAGTTAGCTAGCTTCAGTTAAGTAGCTTCAGTTAGTTAGCTTTAGTTAGTTAACTTCAGTTAGCTAGCTTCAGTTAAGTAGCTTCAGTTAGTTAGCTTCAGTAAGTTAGCTTTAGTTAGCTTCAGTAAGTTAGCTTTAGTAGCTTCAGTTAGCTTTAGTTAGCTTCAGTAAGTTAGCTTTAGTTAGCTTCAGTAAGTTAGCTTTAGTAAGCTTCAGTTAGCTTTAGTTAGCTTCAGTAAGTTAGCTTTAGTTAGCTTCAGTAAGTTAGCTTTAGTTAGCTTCAGTAAGTTAGCTTTAGTTAGCTTCAGTAAGTTAGCTTTAGTTAGCTTCAGTGAGTTAGCTTTAGTTAGCTTCAGTGAGTTAGCTTTAGTTAGCTTCAGTAAGTTAGCTTTAGTTAGCTTCAGTGAGTTAGCTTTAGTTAGCTTCAGTGAGTTAGCTTTAGTTAGCTTCAGTGAGTTAGCTTTAGTTAGCTTCAGTGAGTTAGCTTTAGTTAGCTTCAGTAAGTTAGCTTTAGTTAGCTTCAGTGAGTTAGCTTTAGTTAGCTTCAGTGAGTTAGCTTTAGTTAGCTTCAGTGAGTTAGCTTTAGTTAGCTTCAGTAAGTTAGCTTTAGTTAGCTTCAGTGAGTTAGCTTTAGTTAGCTTCAGTGAGTTAGCTTTAGTTAGCTTCAGTAAGTTAGCTTTAGTTAGCTTCAGTAAGTTAGCTTTAGTTAGCTTCAGTAAGTTAGCTTTAGTTAGCTTCAGTAAGTTAGCCTTAGTTAGCTTCAGTTAGTTAGCTTTAGTTAGCTTCAGTTAGCCTTCATTATCTCACCTTCCCTCCTGTGACAGAGAAGTTGGCGAAGATGCAGTACTTCTCATTCTTATGGCCGGTGTAGGTCTTCAGACACTGAGGAGGACAGACAGGTGGTTAGACAGGTAGAGACAGACAGGTGGACAGGTTAGAGACAGGTGGACAGACAGGTGAGTACCTTTCCTTTGCTGTAGTCCCAGAGCTTCAACGTGCTGTGAACCAGAGATCAGAGTCAGGTCGTTAAACTCTGTCTCACCTGGAGGACAGGTGAACCTCACAGCTGTTCATGATGACCTCAGTGTGGTGTCATCAGGTCAGGTGACAGGAAGCTGGTGAAGATGAGGTCACCACCTGATCTACAGCTACATGTTAGCAGGACTAACGGGACAGGCTAAGAGTTAGCAAGCCACGTTAACCAAAGACATGCCTTGGGTATGGGCGGGGCTCCAGGAGCAGTTAGGACACACCCACTGTCACTCTCCACATTGCCCCACCACCACCAACAGAGTTAGCGTAGCATGTGGCTAATACAGAGAGTTAGTGTAGCATGTGGCTAACACAGA
>CM064895.1:32630547-32633047 GCA_030347415.2 Decapterus maruadsi
GTGTGTGTGTGTGTGTGTGTGTGTGTGTGTGTGTCCCCCTCCAGTAAAGGGACAGTACAACATTTACTCACCCATAACCCCTGTAGTGGACCAGGACCAGACCCCCCCTCCAGACCAGACCCCCCCTCCAGACCAGGACCAGACCAGGACCAGGACCAGACCCCCCCCCCTCCAGACCAGGACCAGACCAGGACCAGACCCCCCCCCTCCAGACCAGACCCCCCCTCCAGACCAGGACCAGAGTTGTTGTCCCAGATCCAGGAGTTCAGACCCCCCCCCCGAGACCAGGACCAGTTGGAGTCCAGACCAGGACCAGATCCCCTACTCCAGACACACTGGATCCCCCCCAGACCAGGACCAGACCCCCCCCAGACCAGGACCAGACCCCCCCTCCAGACCAGGACCAGACCCCCCCCCTCCAGACCAGACCCCCCCTCCAGACCAGGACCAGACCCCCCCCCCCCCAGACCAGGACCAGACCCCCCCTCCAGACCAGGACCAGACCCCCCCTCCAGACCAGACCCCCCCCCCCTCCAGACCAGGACCAGACCCCCCCCCCCTCCAGACCAGGACCAGTTCTTCTCACCAGTTTGTGTCCCACGATGGATTTCTCAAACTTTCCGTCGTACGCTCCCCAGATCTTGATCAGCTTGTCTGCAGCTGCAACACATGTTACCATGGTTACGGCGCCGTCAGAGCACCACGGGGTGTGTGTGTGTGTGCGTGTCTGTGTGCGTGTGTGTGTGTGTGTGTGTGTGTGTGTGCGCGTGTGTGTGCTCACAGGAGCTGGCGAGCCACTCCCCGTTGGGACTGAACTTGACGGAGGAGACGGCCTTGGTGTGACCGGCCAGCGTGAACTTCACCGTGTAGCTGGGTCTGGCCTCTAAAGGGACAGTACAACATTTACTCACCACAACCCTAAAGGGACAGTACAACATTTACTCACCACAACCCCTGTAGTCTCTAAAGGGACAGTGCAACATTCTCGTCAGATCCTCCTCCAGTCACAACAGCAGGAGAAGCGCTGAGTTCACGGTGATGACATCATAGCGTGGTGAATGTGCAGCTCACCACTTGTCCACCAACGTTGTGTTGTGGAGTTGTGGAGTTGTGTATTTGATGAGTTAGGTGAGGGACAGGGGACCTGGACCGGTCACTGAGCAGCTCACGTCTCTGCCCCGCTGATCTCAAAACAACATGCAGCCATAATGAAAGGTGATGGACCTGCTGCTGTGACTGTAGGTTCTGGTGACTAAATGTTGGACTGTCCCTTTAACCCCCGGCTCACCTTGCCGCCGGACCCGGACCCGGACCCGGACCCGGACCCGGAGGAGGAGGTCGGCTGCTTGTTGCTCTCCGCCTCCAGCTTCTTCTCCTCCGTCGCCATGTTGTCCCGTTAGCCGCCGTTAGCTTCAGTTAGCTTCGGTTTGTTTTGATCCTGCAGCTAAAGCTAAAGCTAACCTAGCTCCGGGTGCTAACAGCCAGCTAACTGACTCGGAACCGGAGCCGGACCGAGACCCTGGTCCTGGTCAAGGAGCGGGTCTGGACCGGGTCTGGACTGATACTGACTCTACTCCTCCGGATCGGGTCTGGGCCGGGGGGAGGAGGAGGGGGGAGGGGGTCTCTTAGCTCCAGCTAACACTGAGCCAGAATGTAGCAGCGCCGCAGCTGCTACTGCGCATGCGTCACCGACCAACCAACAGCGAGTCAGGAAGGACAAAACTAGAAAAGCGAAAAAAGACACAAACAGCAGCTCAGGGGCAGAATCAAGGGGGTAGATCATCGGACTACTGGAAAATACTAACAAAAGGTTTCTCAACTGTTTTTTATAGTATTAGATCCTTAATAACAAACTAAAAGTTGAAAGGAGTCATTTTCAGGATGGCGTCCTAATGTCAATGTAATGGGTTGAAGCCCAGAGAGACGCTCCAGGTGAATAGGGTAAACATTTTAACTAACAGGTATCACCATGAAACTTCCCAAGTTTATCACTTACATTAAGACAAATATTTTTTGTATTACAAGTTTTGTCAAATGTTATGTTTAAATATGTAAATGAGACAATAACTAATTAAATATGCGCTAAATTGAATACTTTTCCAGAACTTTTCCAGATCCACTTCAGCAGCACTTCCACACACCAAACCTTCCAGTTTGATCATTTTCCATATTCTGAAGGTTTTTACAGAGGGGATTGTTGATATATCATTCACAGCCTCATTTATACAATATTTGAGTCCTGAAAACATGAGGAAATGTGATTTATTTAGGGCTGTGACAGTATTTTCTCATTTACAAAGTGATAAAAAGAGATATCCAGAATCTCCTCAGTAAGACCTTCTGACTCTAATGTGTTAACAAAATAAAACAAGACTTTTGAAAGTGGCTTTATCCATTACATTTTTGGATCTGGAAAAGTATGCAATTTAGCGCATATTTAATTAGTTATTGCCTCATTTACATATTTAAACATAACATTTGACAAAACTTGTAATACAAA
>CM064895.1:32638047-32648047 GCA_030347415.2 Decapterus maruadsi
TTCGCGTCGCCGCCGGTGTGAAAGGTTTTGGTGCGAAATATTTGGCGGCGAATATTTCGCAATTTCGTGTCGTTTATTCGTTACGCCCGCGGTGTGAAAGGGCCTTTAAAATAAAGTTTCCAGACTCAGTGGTAGAGAAATGGTTAATAGGATGGGGGGGGGGGGGGGTCGCTCAGGCTGAAACTTCCCTGCCCATTCACAACAATGTATGTTGTAAATCTCTGGGCAGGGCTATTATGGGCTGGCGTTGCTAACGGGAGGAGTGCAGAGAGTCTTTGTAGATCATACAACCACACTTTAAAAACATGGGACTGTCCCTTTAAGAAAAAGCCCCTCCCCCTGTGGCGTTCTGACCTGTGTGTGTGTGTGTGTGTCTCTCTGTGTGTGTGTGTGTGTGTGTGTGTGTGTGTGTGTCTCTGTGCGTGTGTGTGTGTGTCTCTGTGTGTGTGTGTGTGTGTGTGTCTCTGTGTGTGTGTGTGTGTGTGTGTCTCTGTGTGTGTGTGTGTGTGTCTCTGTGTGTGTGTGTGTGTGTGTGTGTGTGTGTGTGTGTGTGTGTGTGTGTGTCTCTCTGTGTGTGTGTGTGTGTGTGTCTCTGTGTGTGTGTGTGTGTGTCTCTGTGTGTGTGTGTGTGTGTGTGTCTCTGTGTGTGTGTGTGTGTCTCTCTGTGTGTGTGTGTGTGTCTCTCTGTGTGTGTGTGTGTGTGTCTCTGTGTGTGTCTCTGTGTGTGTGTGTGTGTGTGTGTGTGTGTCTGTGTGTGTGTCTCTGTGTGTGTCTCTGTGTGTGTGTGTGCGTGCAGCCGGTGGGCGGGGCCAGAGACGTCCTGCTGGGTCGCCCCTCGCTGCTCAGCTGGAGGAGCAGAGTCCAGTCGGCCACGGGCGACGCCTTCGACCGCGCCCACGCCGTCCTCTACGCCCTCAGAGACCGCCGCCGCCAGGCCGCCAAGCTGTGATGTCATCGTAGCCACGGTGACAGGAGCCAGGAGCCAGGTCACGGCGGGGGCGTGGCCTCGGAGCCGTTGTGTTTCTGACAACAAAGAGTTCATGAGTTTCAACTGATCTTCCAATTAACACAGACTGATTACATCCCATGATTTCTGTCATTTCTCCAGGACAACGGAGAAAAACAAACAAGCAAAGAAAGAAAAACAAGTTCAAACCTCACACTAATGTTCAGGTGGTTTAACACCTCCAGGTCCAGGTTCAGGTGTGTAGGGGTTAAAGCCCCTCAGGCCTCGTCGACGTCCACCAGGTTTTACAAACTAACTTCTGAGGTGTTTATTAAAGACACAAGGACAAGGCGTCCTGTTCAAAACTCGATCTTCATCTGTTTAATTTAGTATTTTATTGTTGTTTTATTGTTCTGGAAAGTGTATGAGACCGTGTTCATGGTGATTTAGCACTTTAAATAATAAAATTGATTGATTGATTGATTGATCTGCTCTTCATTTCTCAGCAGATTGGCTGAAGGCCGTGGGCGCTGCACCCGTGGGGGGTGGGGCCACATTTTTAGCAAAATCATTTCACCCCCCATCCCCCCCCCCACGTGTCACGCTGCCTCTTCCACACCTGCAGCCACTTCACAGCAGCTCGTCAGGCTGATTGACATGTGGTGGTTTGCATCGACCATCTACGGTTGAAAGTGGGCGTGGCCAGAGGAACGTGACGCTGATTCAGCAGCGCACACCTGTAGGAACTCAGTGATTTACAAAGGGAAGTTTGCTGAGGACTGCGCGTGCACAGGGTTTTATAAATCTGAACATTTCTTGGCTTTTGGCCGTAGATACACTTTTAGAAACGATCCCACCACAGTTTTCTAAATGAGAGTCTGATGAATGAACAAAGTGATTGTGCACTGGCTTCACCTGTGCACTACTGCAGTGCTCCTCCGGCTGTTGGTGCCTGACTGTGGCCGCACCAAGGTAAGCATCGGCCCGGTGGTGGTGGTGGTGGTGGTGGTGCTGCTCGGGCTGCAGCTGCAGGAAGAGCCAGAGCCAGACTGGGTCTGGATCTGACCTGGATCTGACCCAGAAGACACAAACCGTCATAATAAACCAGGTTGATAGAAGGTTTGAACGTTTTTCAACCGTCTAAAAAGCGGTTACAACGTCAACGTGTCGCAAAACACGTATGTGTTTAATTTTGGTTGATGATCATTTCCGTTGTAGCTTCAAAGGAGATTTTATTGATTAGATTGAGGTTTTTTCTCTAAATGAGGCGAAATGACGTCTAAACCAAACGTAATTTCAACGCATCATAATATAATATAATCATAGAAATGGACATATATGGGCTTTGTGCTGTTAATAGAAAGCTTCCAGTGCATCGCCATGGTGATATTTTAATGAATTAATGTCAAATTAGAGATGGTGGTACTGCTGTAACGCGCATGCGCAGACGGAGGACTACCTTGACCATAAGCGGCTGCTACAGCAGCAGGAGGAGCAGCAGGATGCGGTGAACGAGTCGGTGGTCGCTCCTCCTCACGCTGCCTGGGCGGCAAATACCATGTTGTTGGTGAGTACATGCACTACTGTACAGTATTATATGTTCCAACAAGAAGTTATGACACTATTCGTTTCATTTTACGCTGCTAACGATCAGAGGTGAAGTAGATGTACTTCGTTACACTACTTAAGTAGTTTTTTTTGGGATTTGTACTTTACTGGAGTAGTATTTTTAATCAGAACTTTTACTTTTACTCCGTTACATTAACGTTTGCCACCTCGTTACACTTTATAAATTAAAATAGAAATATAATCAGCCTACTTGTGTGGTAATGATCGCCTGCGTGCAAACATGGCAGTGTCTTTGGTAGTTCTCCATGAAACGGCCTCCCCGCCCCCCCCCCCCCGCCCCGTCGGAGGAGGACGATAGTCACGTTCGTCCCCGACCGACCCCCATAATGTGAAGGTGTCACGCGTCTCGGTGGCTCCAAAGATCCTCAACATGTTGGAGGAACAGGATCGATCACTCTCACTCTTTTTACTTTTGATAAGACTTTTACTCAAGTAATTTTCTTATGCGTGACTTTTACTTTTACCAAAGTAATTTTTATTTATGGTACTTCTACTTTTACTTAGTTACTTTTTTTTCGAGTACTTTATAAAAGTGCTCTATAAATAAAGTTTATTATTATTATTATTATTATTATCAAGGTTAGCATGCTAGCTTAATTACTTACTTGCTAGCTTTTCATGTTGCGCCTACACTGCATGTGTTTATAATGTTGGTTCGCTATTGCATGTATTTCCACTATTGGACTGTTGATGTAGCCTCTAAATGTAATATTCATGACATTTTACATCGAAAAACCCAGCTGTAAGCGAGGGGGCTGTAAGCTAGGGGAGGGAGCGAATGATTGTGATGATAAAAAATGTCTCAGAACTTTGCTGTTTGTCCAATAACAACATGTAGAGAAATACGACCAGAGGAAAAAGGGATTAAAGCAGACTTTACTGAAACGGCTGCTGCATGCAGGTCAAAGTCAAGTGGAAAAAACAGCGACAAAAAGGGCTTCAAACTCTGTGATTAAAGGTCATTTCTGCTAATAATAGAGTTTGTCTGAGTGGTTGCACAGTGAAACCCTTGATCTCATCATTTCTATGCTCTTTCCTTTATATTTTAGATGCTGTCATGGCAGACCACCTGAAACCGGCTCCATGAGGACTGGTGCCGGTGGTTTTGACCTGAACCAGGCTCCAGGAGGACTGGTGCTGGTGGTTTTGACCTGAACCCGGCTCCAGGGAGGACTGGTGCCGGTGGTTTTGACTCAGCCCTGCATTCTAGAGGGTGGATCGGGCCTGGAAATTAAGCCCGAGCCCGGCCCGATACCCGGGCGGGCACCCGGCCCGATTCCAGCCTCTACTGCTTTCCACAACCTTGGTTCTAAGCAGTTTTATTTAGAGAAGAGATTTGTTTTTAGTGTCTGCAGGGTTGGGGAGTAATGGAATAGTTAAATCCAGTGTGTTACATATAAAGTAGTAACTGTATTGTGTAACAAGTTACATTTGTGTTTCTGTCTCAAGTAAGATTAAAGGACTTTAATGTGTTATTTGCTCCAGGAGACTTTTTCTATATTTAACATTGCTACTTTTTCCTAGAAAAATGTCTGATTGTTATTGTTGTACTGTATTGTCATATTTCATAAATGTGTCTGTATTTAACACTGTCGATGTTCAATATTTGAATAAAATCAAGTTGATTGTAGCCTTTGTCCTTACTGTAAACTGTTGACAAAGTAGATATATGTTACAGTCAGCATTTTTACGTTTAATGGACCTTTAAAAAACGTCTATGTTCAAAACTTGTTCAAAATTGGTTGAAAAGTGAAAGTTTTTTTACCGTCTATATGTAGACGTTTAATGAACGTTGTTTTTTTAGACCACATTTAAACGTCTTTTGCAATCGTGGCTTTCAAATGAGATTTTGACAACATTTCCCAGTTATGATCGACCATAACAATAAACTGTGTATACACAATAAATAAGCAGAAACAACTAAATATAGCGTTTCCTGGTGAAATGTGGTTTATACGTGAACGTTGAATAGACGTTAAAATAACTTTCACTTTTGAACCAATTCTGAACGTCTTTTCAACGGTTGTAACTAAGAGAACACACATGTGAGTTGTTGTTTACATGATAAAAATGTTTGTGTAGCTACATAACGTCACCTTTGAAAAAGACGTTAAAATAAAAAGTGTATCAATCGACCCCCCCTCGTGTTGTCCTCTGTCCCTGACGGACACGGCTCTCCTGTCCCGGCCGGGGATCGAACCCGCTGTCCTCTGCTGCACATCACACAGGAGCAACGTGGAGCTGCAGTACCGGCGTCTCTCCGCCAGGTGGCGGCGTCAGACCGCGGGTCAGCCGGAGCCTATGGCCGGAGCCCTGCTGCTGCTGCTGCTGCTGCTGCTGCTGCTGATGATGATGATGCTGCTGCTGCGTTCAAGGAAACTCGGAGCTCCGAGGCTCCCAGTTACAAACTCACACTGTGTTCACACTACCAGGTCCAGGTCCAGGTCCAGGTCCAGGTCCAGGTCCAGGTCCAGGTCCGGACCGTGTCTGCTTCGCCCTCATCCAAGAGGCTGCTTCAGTTCAACAGGGTGGCCGGCCCTGTGTTTGGTTTCGGGTGAAACTAAAGTCACATGACCACACGGTCCCGAAACTGGAGGGGGGGTCATGTGACTAGGAGTCACGTGTCTCCAGGTGTATATGGGGTTTAAACTGGAAGTGTAAACCCCATACACACGTGAAACCGGGCCACCTAAACCTGGTAGTGTGAAGACAGTGTGAGTTTTTAACTGGGAGCCTCGGAGTTCCGAGTTTCCTTGAACGCAGCAGCAGCAGGGCTGCGGCTGACCCGCGGTCTGACGCCGCCACCTGGCGGAGAGACGCCGCTACTGCAGCTCCACAGCACCCGGAAGAGGAAGCCGAGGAGCGGGTTTTAGAGTCATGTTGTGAAGCACAAACCCGACAAACAACAAACAAACACAACAACAAACAAACAACAACAACAAAGCTGCAAAGACTCTCAACCTGTTGAAAACTGAGCTTTAATGTGAAACCAAGCGCGAGGACATTCCTCAGTGAGGGGGACGCGGGGGAGGGACCAAGTCCCACTTCCGGAATTACCCATCAGCCTTTGCGGCGGCTCCGTTCATCCCGAACCCGGTTCGTTCGGTGGAACCGGGCCACGTGTGCACCCGGTGGCGGCGCCAGGTGGGAGACACAAACACACACACACCGGTGTGTTAAAGTGGGGACATACACACACATACACACACACTAAAGTGTAAAAACGGGCCCCGTGCTGTGGAACCGGTAGAGAAAGGCCGCGGATCCACGCGGATATAAATTCCACGCAGGATTATGATATTTTCGTGTTACTTCGGTAACACATATACTAAAATTGGAACGATACAGAGAAGATTAGCATGGCCCCTGCGCAAAGGAACCCGCGCAATCTTCTCGGAAAGGCCGGCCGCGCGCGTAGCGCGGCCGGCCCTGGTTCACGTACGGTTGTTTTTAGCACCCCACGGGACCGTTGAATCCTGGTCGGCGGATCCCGCGGCCGCCTCTGGACTAAGTTCCCTACCGCCCTCAGACACTTTGGGGGGAAATGGAACCATACGCCCGGTACCGGCATGTTCGTTCCATTTCCTCCATGTTTTCATATGCAAATTAGCCACGCGGCCACCGGAGGAGAAGCCCCTACCTATCGATTGCCTATATTGTCAATATAAATCTCTGCGCTCCTCTCATCCTCACCCCCTCCCCTCTGCTCGTCGTGCTGGTCTATGACCTAGACCTGGTCTGTCTGTCTGCGAGATCCAAGTCCTCCAACGTGTGGTTCGACTCCATCAGGCTTCTTAGATCCATAATATTAATATCAATGTGATCAATCAGCAGCAGCGACATATCATAGCCTATATATTATAGCAATGAGATGTGTCATTCGTCAACACTCTGCATTTTCTCTGTAAATATGCCCAATAAACATGAATTGTGTGTGTGTTTATGATATATCTGTTTATTACATACATTTAGTCTCTATAAAAAGGAGATATAACCTGTGCAATATGCCCAATAAACATGAATTGTGTGTGTTTATGATATATCTATTTATTAAATACATTTAGGCTCCATAAAAAGGAGATATAACCTGTGTAATATGCTCAATAAACATGAATTGTGACACAATTACTGTTATTTCCTGTCTTCTATTACTGGACAAACTGATAAATCCAGGTGTGTCTGACCTCACAAAGATGGTCACACTTGGATTCGTCAGTTTGTCCAGTAACAAAAATGATAGTGATTGAGTGAGTGATGCATGATGCAGAATCATAGAAGACATAGGCATAGAAGTAATTTCCACAAGGTATTTATTTTAAAAAATTACTTGTGCAAAACACACAAAAAACAGTCTTTAAGTAGCAGGAACCTACTAAAAAAAAAGTGCAAAAAAAGCAAAAAACCAAAAACAAAACAAGTCTTTTTACTCCTGCTGCTGCTCCTGCAGCTGGCTCTCCTCTTCCTCTTCCTGCTGCTGCTGCTGCTGCTGCTGCTGCTGCTGCTGCTGCTGCTGCTGCTGCTGCTGCTGCTGCTGCTGCTGCTGCTGGCTCTCCTCTTCCTCCTGCTGCTGCTGCTGCTGCTGCTCCTCCTGTCTCCTCAGCGCCAGCCAGAGGTCCACTGGGATGCAGTGGTAGAGGGCACAGTAGCTGAGTTTGGCTGTCTTTGCCACAAACTGGCTGTGGCCAAAGTCTTTTGAGGCCGGCTGGCCGCAGCGCTGGCAGATCCTCAGTTTGTGTGTTTTCCTTTTTTTTGGGTTGTCGCCCTCCTCTGCCCCCTTCTTCTGCTGCTGCTGCTGCTGCTGCTGCTGCTGCTGCGCCATCTTCCCCTTCTTCCTCCACGCTGTCGTGCGTGGCACAGACACGTCAGTGACCTCCTCCACCAGCCACTCTTTTGGTGTCCTCTGTGCAGGACCATCCGACATGCTGCAGAAGTGCTGGCCCTTGTAGAAGGCATGTCCATTATCAAGGTGCCTGGCCTCCCCACATTCAGTGCAGGGAGTCCCAGGTTGTGGCAGCGGGCCACTAACCTGGCTCAGCAGCTCCTGGTCCTTCTCTGCCCGCAACCTACGCCGGTACAGGGTGCAGCGTGTTGGGGTCCTGGAGGTGGATGGTGTGGAGGAGGAGGTGGACGGCGTGGAGGAGGAGGTGGACGGCGTGGAGGTCTTTTGAGGTGCCTCAACTGCAAGAGACAGAAATCACAAGCGTTAAAGCACAAGTAATCACAGAGAAAGAAACATTGAATTTTATCTTCCAACGTGTCATGAGTTTAAGATGTTTTCTTACCATGCTTCAGCTTCCTCTTCCTCTTTCCAGAGGAGGATGGCGTGGAGGAGGACGGCGTGGAGGAGGACGGCGTGGAGGAGGACGGCGTGGAGGAGGACGGCGTGGAGGAGGATGGCGTGGTGGTGGAGGGGTTTTGAGGTGTCTCAGCTGCAGGAAACAGAAATGACAGTGTTAAATCACAAGTAATCACTAGAAAGAAACATGTATTTTTCTCTTCCAAGGTGTCGACATAAGGGTGAGTAGATAATGATTGAAATTTTGTTGAACTATCCCTTTAAATGTATAACGCTTTCTTCTTACCATGTTTCTTCTTCTGCGCCTTCCCCTTCCTCATGGCCTCTGTGTGCCGTGTGGGTGAGGAGGAGGGGGTTGAGGAGGGAGAGTAGTTGGAGGGGGAGCCGCTGGGGGAGCTGAAGGTGGGACCGGATGATGGGGAGTCATCCTGGTCTTGGTCTGGCTTGGCTGCAGGAGACAACAGCCATGTCAGTGGTGGAGCACATCCAGTGTGTGAAACATTTTCCTTAAAAAAATAAATAAATAAAAAAGAAGTTGTACATGTAAAAAGAATTTTTTCTTACCATGTTTCTCCTTCCTCCTTCTAGAGGTGGACGGCGTGGAGGAGGAGGAGGAGGAGGAGGAGGCCTCTTCAGGTTCCTCAGCTGCAAGAGACAGAAATCACAAGCGTTAAAGCACAAGTAAACACAGAGAAAGAAACATGGATTTGTTGTAAATGTGTGAAATAAATACAGGAAAAACCCAACCTGGCTTCTCCTCTTCTCCTGACTTCTTTCCAGTTTTAGCCATCCTGCAACCAGAGGAAAAAGATTTGAGTTAAACTACAAAAAGAGAAGAAAAGAGTCCTCCAATGCAGAGAAAAGTCTTTACCTGTCAGCTTCTTGCAGAATCTAGGAGTGATAAACTTCTGGGCAGGTACTTTAGAGGGGACTAGGTGTCACCGCCCCCAAAGGCTTCGGCCAATCAGCTCTCCCGAGAACGGGAGCAGGGTCGTTACCTCCTGAGGGGCCTCACCCATCATCAGAGTCGTCTCTGATGATGGGTGAGGCCCCTCAGTTGCCAGGTGTCTCTGGAGTCGTTGTACCCAGTTTACACAGGAAGGGGGTGAGGGGGGGTGGATCAGGAGCAGGTTGCCCCTCTCGTGACCTGGTCTGATCTGAGCTGTCAGCTGTCACTTGGATGATCTGATCGGATCCATGGAGACAGCAAAAACTTGGTGGTGGAGGGAGGGATAAGATTTGTAAAATTAAAAACCCTCTTCAACAACTATTACATGTACTACATAACAGTAAATAAACAGCCAGAAGGTTTCAGTGTCAAACTGATTTCTTGTAGAGTGATCTGAAACATCAACCTTTTCTTACTCACCGTCCTCCTTCTTCCTCTCCTTGGTCTTTGCCTTCTGCCAACATCCTGCAAAGAAAGAGAGGAAAGAAGGCCTGAGAACGAGTGAAATGGAGGAAGAAGAAAAGCAATCAGAGTTGAGAGTCCCATCAGATGTTTGTACACACACTCACCTCCAGCAGCAGCAGCAGTACATGTGCTTGGCTGTCTGTCAGACAGGCAGAGAGGCAGACAGGTGAGGAAAGTGAGGTGACATGTCCGTCCTGAGAGATGTCCAGCAGCGGCTGCAAGGAGAGAGCAGCACTCAGTGACTTGTGACATTTTTGACATGTCTTTGAATAGTTTTTATATTAAAGTATTGTTTAACTGAATGACACTGTCATGTGCTTACTATGACATTGGATCCTGGGTGGGTGGGGTTGGTTGTTGTGTGGGTTAGCACCTCACCACCTCCTGGGTCGTTGAGTGAGTGAGTGGGCATAATGAGATGCTAAAAGGGGTGGTCAACAGTTAATGAGTGTGTCGTCAACAGTGAGTACACCCCTCCCTCCCTCCCTCCCAAATGAAGTTTTCTCAGCACTCACCTGGCAGTGACATGTGACCTGTCAGTGTCAGGTTGTGGGAGCTGTCACACATCTCCAGGCCAGGGTGCAGTGGTTCAACACACACACACACACACAGATTGTGATGATCAGCAGTCAGTCCAGTCACCTCTGATGATGACATCACCTCTGATGTTGGATGAGATCACCTCTGATGTTGGATGACATCACCTCTGATCTGG
>CM064895.1:32650547-32808047 GCA_030347415.2 Decapterus maruadsi
GGTCTGCTGGGCTCCACCTGCTCCTGCAACAGAGTCTGGGCCGGCCTCTGGAACGACTCTGCTGCCGTTTCCTGGGCCGTGACCGGTGGTACAACCACGGCCACCTCAGTGATCTCCACCCTTTTGCTCCTCTTCATGTGCCTGATGGAAACACATGACAGACATCAGACCGTGGACACGCTGCTCGTCCGCGGGACCGTCAGAGTGTCGGTGTCAAACACACGGCTCTTACCAATGCCCGAGGGTCCGTCTGTTGACCTCAAACAGCTGGATGGGTGCAGCCGTCTGGAGGAGCCTGCAGGTGTACAGGTTGTTCCTGATACGGCTGTAGTCCCTCCTGACGGCTGACCAGCGGCTGAGGTGGACCCCCGCGATGCTGCGGCCCTCGTCGTGGATGCTGCACAGCTCCAGGAAGATGGCTTCCATTAGCCTGGTGGCAGCTGGAGACTGTGCCGCCCCCGCGCCTTTACCCAGGAACAAACTGCACAGAGAGAGAGAGGGAGAGGGAGGGGGAGAGGGGGAGGGAGTGAGGCTCTGTCCTCTAGCTGTCAATGGGTGAGAAAGAGACATGGCCAGGCAGCAACGCTCCACTCACCGAGACGCGCTCTCTGCGCCCGCCGCTGCATTGTGGGGCCGCCTGTTCTTGTAGCGGCCCTGCACGAGGCGTCTCTGGTGGCGCGGGGGGTGGGAGACAGCCGCCTTGTCCCTGTCGGACAGCTTGTCCCACAGGGCGACTATCTCCCTGGCTTGAGACTGCGTCACATAGGCGTGGTGACGCAGTCTCACGAGGGCCTCGGCCAGACGGATGGTGTGCTGGTATCCCCCGTGTCCGTCTGGCCCTACAGCATCCTGGGAGAGGGACAAAAGTGTTAACTAACTAATGCACGCACACACGCACACACACACACACACAAACAACGTGTTAAGGCACCCACAGACGATACACTTGCACTGAAAGAAATACTTACGGCTCCCTCCTCCTCCATGGGCTCCACCGTGGGATCCGACTGGGACGACGAGGCCTGAGGCTGCTGGGGCTGGGGCTGGGGCTGGGGGAACAGCAGGTCCTGCAGGTCCTGGTCCAGGACCAGGTCTCCCTCATACCCCTCGTCCTCAGACTCCTCTGCGTCCTCCTCCCACTCGTCTTCGGCCTCGTCCGTCCCATCCGGAGCGTCGGGATCCCCCAGATCTTCCTGCAGCACGTCGCCCGTCTGCGAGTACAGGTACTCAACCCCGATGAGTTCTCCTGAACAAAACAGACAGAGACATTTGATGAGTTGATGAGCTTGATGAGCTTGCAGGTGCACCCCCCCCCCAGCTGCTCCCCCTCAGCTCACCCGTGTACTCGTTGGGCTTGGTGTAATTTTCAACCAGCGTCAGACCCATGAGCTCTTGGGTCAGCTGGTTGAAAGCGTGCTGCAGGCGGGCACTGTGGCAGAGCAGCCTCGACCTGTCTGCACCCTCCACTGCAGACCTTGCCCTGTTCTCATTCCACCTGACCAGGCCCTCCAGCAGGAACACCTGGAAATGCAGCGCATTCGCAGATGTCCCTGTGATGCACACACGAGAGAGAGAGAGAGAGAGAGAGAGAGAGAAGTTGAGGCACTGTGAGCTGCTAAATGACCACAGAAAAAAAACCACACAACATCAGTAAAAGGTGTGATTCTCACCTGGGATGAAGCGGCACAGGTGTAGGTGGAATGACTCCAGCGAGGTGGAGCCCCTGGCGCAGCGGTAGACGGGGAGCTGGACGCCTCCCCTGCTCACCTCCCCCGTCTTGGTGTAGAGCTCCACCTCGGCTGGGTCCTGGATACAGGGCAAGTGGTGACGCTGCGTCTGCCAGATAACCTCCATCCTGTCGCGGTCGATGAGCGGGACGCCCAATGTGTCCGCCGCATCCCGGAAGTGGTCCATGACCTCCTGCAGGAGCCGCTCGGTCTCCTGGGCCCCCCGGGTGCGACGGCGGCAGTGACGAGCCATCTCCCTGCCCGTCAGCTTCACGTGGGCGTCCCTCCCCTCCTCGGACTGCTTGGCCTCCATCAGGCGCGCCACGTCATCCTTGTCCCACTCAAAGATGGCGAAGGACAGGCGCGCCATGAAGAGGCCGTAGAGCTGGTGGGCATCGGTGGTGACACCCCGAGCGAAGCGTCGCATCAGGTGCCACACGTCCAGCCGCACCGCCAGCTCCTGCCACTCCACGAACATGGCAGAGACCTGGAAACAACAGCGTTTAGTTTATTGGTTTAATAAGGGACAGTGTGCCATTACATTAACCGTCTCATCGACACTGATATTTAAACATCAGCAACCACAGCTCGTCCTAAGAGTTACCTTGCTCTGCCCGTGGGCGGCGCAGCAGTCCCGGTCCACGTACAAGACCTGAGGAGGGGCCTTTCCGGCTTCTCGGTAGCGCTGCATTAACCCGGCCGCCATGGGCAGGAGCCCGTCTCCCTCTGAGTCGGTGAGCACGGACATTAGGACCTGCCCGTGCTCATTGCCCACGTTGGTTACCCAGGCGGCCGTACCAGCAGCGCTACCTGCAAGCTTCTTCGTCATCTGCACGGGAGAGAGAGACAGAGAGAGAGAGAGAGACAGAGAGAGAGGAGACTGTTATGACTGGCTCAGAGCGTCACTAAAACAGGGAGAAAACACAGACCACAGCTCACCTTCTTGGTCGAGTCCATCTTTAAAATGGACCCGAAGATGGACGTGATCCTGGCTTTTGTCTCCTGCAGGCGCGTGCAGGCGTCCCTGACGTACACAGACAAAAACCAGGCTGGATGGGGAACCGGGGTCATCAACGGGAGTTCCACCGCCCGCTGAGGCGCCGCCACACCCGGTACCCGAAGCTTGCGAAGCACGGAGAGATATCTCATCGACCGCGACATCCACTCTCTGGTGTGGTCCTCCACCAGAGCAGTGTGGAGGCGGGAGGCACTGTTCCCCAGAGTGCGCTCCCTCATCAGCCCGATCACCGTCTTGTCGCACGCCAACCTGAGGCAGAGGACGACAGAGAAGAGCAGCAGGATGAGAAGTCTGAGTTTTTAACAGAGTAAAGATCATGTGTGAGATAATATATTATATATGAATACATTAGTTAATAGATTATAACAACACATTAGTTACATAATGTGTTACTGTAGGGTTACCTCACTAACTGTGCTGCTTACCTGTACGTGAGAACAGCTGGGAACTGCTCCTGGTGTGCCAGGGCCAGCTGTTCCAGGATGTGGTGCGACCACGCCGACAACTTCCTCTTACACGAGGAGCATTCCAGGTACTCCGTGCCCATGAAGTACCAGCCCCTCGTGTCCAAGACCCTCCGGACGGTCTTGTAGAGGCCAGAGCCGGTCAACCGGTGCCGACAAGTGGGGCACACAAGCCTGTATGCCCACATCTTGTACGGCAGCCAGAGAAAGAACCGGCTCTGGAAGAAGGCGTGCGGTGACTCGGGCGGCTGGGTGTACAAAGGACGCTCTCCGGGGGGGAACCACCAGAGGCGGAGCTCGCTGGTGAGAACGGGCTTCCCACCAGCGCCTCTGGTGAAGAGAGCCTTGCCCACCCAGCCCTGCTGCTCCTCTGGCAGCGTCTGCCTCCATCCGCGAGGCAGAAGCTGCAACCATCAAAACGCCTCATTAAGTACAAAGATTCAGTTGCAATTCCACACACAAACATTAGCTCACACAGGTTGTATGTATGGTTCTTACCTCGGCGCCAGAGGCCAAAGGTCCGGCTCCAGCTGCGGCTCCAGGGGCGGCTCCAGCGGCAGCTGCAACAGCTCCTGCGGCGGCGGCGGCGGCGGCTCCAGGGGCAGCGGCGGCTCCTGCAGCGGCGGCGGCTCCTGCGGTTGCTCCAGGGGCGGCGGCGGCTCCTGCAGCGGCGGCGGCTCCTGCGGTGGCTCCAGGGGCGGCGGCGGCGGCGGCTCCAGGGGCGGCGGCGGCAGCGGCTCGCCTGTAACCCACACGTGGGGAGACAGGCTGGGGAAGAGGGAGGGCTGCTGGTGGGGCGTCCCTGCTACTGCTACTCACTGGAAAACACAATCACATTTGTTGCTTTGACTGACACATCTCTCCTTTTCTGACAACAGCTGTGTGTGTGTGTGTGTGTGTGTGTGTGTGTGTGTGTGTGTGTGTGTGTGTGTGCGCACGCTCACGCTGAGTGTCGACCTCCATGGCTGCGGCGAGGAGCTCCGCATCCGTCGGCTCTGGGACCGCTGCTCCAGCACCTGTGTGTGTGTGTGTGTGAGAGAGAAACTATTACATGCAAATATGTCTCTGAATGGTGAAGTGACTTCCTGGCTTGGTGGTGTGACCTCACCAGAGGCTGCAGGTGTAGGTGCTCCAGGCTGGGCCGGGGGGGGGACAGCACCACCTCTGCCCTCTTGGTCCCGGCCCTGCACATACACCTGCATGGTGTGTAGGCTGGTCCCAGGCTTCGACACGAAGCTCCTCAACCACTTCACGTAGCTACAGAGACACACGGGGGCAACAGGACAGAGTCAGCGGACCGGTCAACAAACAAACACACACACAAACACACACACACCAGTGACTGGGATACTCACGATCGACACTCCTTGCTGGTAGCTTCGTAGAGGGACTTGAACGTCATGCCAGCATGAACGCCCATCCCCACCAGCTGGCTGTCCATGCCCCTCACCGACAGAGACCCCTCACACATCCTAGCCCGCTGAACCACCTCCACCACCTGTAGAGTAGAGATACAACAATACTTTAGCCCCCCCTGAGCCGCCCGGCAGCTGGACAGTAACAAACAGCCACAATCATATTCTCACCTCGGGGAACAGACGGACGTAGGTGGTGAGGGCGTCCTTCTGCTTGGTGAGGGGCGACTGGGACGTGCCACCGCCCTCCCTCTCTTTCAGGTGGGAGGCCACGACGGCCGCCGTGTAGCCCACGTCGTTGGCCAGGAGCCACCTGAAAGTTTGCCCCCGGTACTGGCCAAACTGGAGCTCACTCTCACTGAGCACCAGATTGGGACACCGGGGGTCCCCGCCTGCCTCCTCCACCCTGGCGCTGGCCTCGGCTGCCACCACCTCCGGCTTCTTCACCCGGATGGCCGAGGCAGGCCTCTGCCGGTAGGCCCGGGCCAGCCTGACGGCCTCCGCCGAGGCCTGCAGGGTCAGCTCGGAGGTGGTGGGCTGCAGCCTGAACGCTGGACGGTAATCCATTCTGAAAAAGAGTGAGAGCATGACAATGAGATGAGATGAGGTGACCAATATATGATGCAGTTATACATAATGCATGGCTTTATTAGGTCATAGGTTTTAGTGTACTGTATTGTTGTTGCACCTTTTGCTGCTGACTTATATTGATTACAGCATGTTGTTAATGAGCCTCTCATTAACACATACTGCTGGGACACTAACTCATTATAATATCTTACTGTACAGAAATATGAAACATGAACGCATCACAACAGAATCAGGAGAAACGAGAGGGTTGAGTAACACAGGGACGTAACGTTACCTAATATGCATTAACGTCGACATTACTGGAATAAGGCAAAGAGTAAAATAAAACACAGATGAAAACTTATATAGGCTAACTTTACTGTACACGGCGCTGGGTTGAAATTGACCAAATCTTTCACCACCGGGTAGCCGCGCCTGCGAGGCCCGCACACGGAGCCGTATCGCCCGGGTAACAAGCGGACACACGACCGGTGTCACAGGGTTGACGCTCGTTAGCCGGTGAAAAACACTTAAAATACACATATATATATGTTTATATTTTTTAAAATACTTACTTCGTTCGTTGGTGTTTTTATTTTTAATTCCTGACTTCGCTGAGTTTGCTGGCTCGGCTCGCTGTCTAGGAATGGATCGACGGAGCGCTGCTCCGCTGGGTAGGTCTTGTCAGTCCGGGCGGGCGGGGCCGCGGTGCAGGTGTTTGGGCCAATGGGAAAGCTTCCCAATTTGCGCCCCATTATTGTGTATGTGGAGCGCCACAAGTGGTTTAGCCAATCCAAAGTGTTCGGTTCGACCAATGGGAGCACACCCCCAGGAGAGCTCAGGGGAGGGAGGGGGAGAAGATGGCTCTCCACTAGGCGCAAGGATGACACGCAAATTCGTGAAGCGTTCCTCATTTTCCTTTATTTGTAGGAGTTCCTTTAATTGTGTGAGTTTTTCTGCCCCTGCAGCTCCGCCGGCCGCCGCCAGGGGGCGACGGAGGATCACACTCAGCTGCAGCTCCGCCGGCCGCCGCCAGGGGGCGACGGGGGTTCACACTCAGCTGCAGCTCCGCCGGCCGCCGCCAGGGGGCGACGGAGGATCACACTCAGCTGCAGCTCCGCCGGCCGCCGCCAGGGGGCGACGGGGGATCACACTCAGCTGCAGCTCCGCCGGCCGCCGCCAGGGGGCGACGGAGGATCACACTCAGCTGCAGCTCCGCCGGCCGCCGCCAGGGGGCGACGGAGGATCACACTCAGCTGCAGCTCCGCCGGCCGCCGCCAGGGGGCGACGGGGGATCACACTCAGCTGCAGAGGAGCGGGTTCCAAACTCACCTCTGACACTTTACACATGTAAACACACACACACACACACACACACACACACACACACACAGGATTTAGAATAGACTTTAAAATACTCCTACTGACTTATAAGGCTCTTAATGATAAAGCTCCGTCCTATCTGAAAGAACTAATTACTCCGTACTGTCCTAGCAGAGCACTCCGCTCCCAGAATGCAGGTTTGTTAGTGACTCCTAGTATCTCTAGAAATAGATTAGGAGGTAGAGCTTTTAGCTACCGGGCTCCTTTACTGTGGAACCAGCTCTCTCCTTGGGTCAAAGAGGCAGACACTCTGACTACATTTAAGTCTAGACTTAAGACCTTCCTTTATGACAGGGCTTTTAGTTAGGGCTGGTTCAGGTAGCTCTGAACCATTTATAGCTACGCTGCTATAGGCTTAGACTGCTGGGGGACACATCTGGTTACACAGAGCCCTCTCCTTTCTCCTCCTCCTTCTCCTCCTCTCTTCTATACCCCCCCCCACTTGGTATATTTTTATATTTTTAAAATAGTATATTTTGGAACCGTCATTTTCTGTTGCACTTTGTAGTTTGGCCTTGGTGTCTCGCACTCCTCTCTCTGTGTTTCCGCAGATCAGCCGCTACCTGTATCCCTCCTGCTACTGGACCCTGGACCAATCTGCCAGCTGTCACCAGAAGCTGCCACCATTAACTCTATGCACATTTCGCATGTTCTGTCATAAACTGTAAAACTGTAAACTGTCTTGTCTGTAACAACATCTACTGCACGTCTGTCCGTCCTGGGTGAGGGATCCCTCCTCTGTTGCTCACCCTGAGGTTTCTCCTATTTTTCCCTGTTAAAGGGTTTTCTATGGAGTTTTTCCTCAGTCGATGCGAGGGTCTAAGGACAGAGGATGTTGTTACGATGTCATGTGAAGTCCTTTGAGACAAACTGTTTGTGAAAAAGGGCTATACAAATAAAATTGACTTGACTTGACTTGACACACACACACACACACACACACACACACACACACACACACACACACCTATATATTTTAAAAAGTCAAAAACTTCATTTTCACTGTTTTTGTTTTAAACCAGATGTGATTCTGGTTTTAAAACGGAAACACAACTGGACCACGAGTGGTTTTAGTTTGGTTTGAACAGAGAAGCAGCGTTTCATCTGTCTTTCTGTCTGTGATCGTTAAGTTGTTTTGACAGTTAATTAATAAACGATGTTCCACTGAAAACGAGTCAGTCTGAACCTGTAGAGCTTGAATCACAATGGAAAATAAATCAGAATGAACTGTATTTTGTGCGTTTTAATGAGAACTGAGTGTTAAACATGACAGATCCCAGAACAGCTCAGATAATGTTATCATGGCTTCTTACCTTTTTATACTGAAGTCTTCAATATAAAACAAGTTAATGTTATCATAAAATCACACATTACATGGTTTGTTTTTATCAGACACACTGATTAATAAGGGCTCTTTTGTAAATGTCTTAGTGTTTATAGTTTCATCAAGCCTTGAGGTGGATAAAACTCTGTTATACAGTTTAGCATTACATTATGTCCACAACACGCAGAATGTCAGTGTCCACTGCTGTTACAGTATTATGTATAATGCCCCAGACCGGTTGTAGATGTTGGATTTAGTTGGGAGAAGAAGAAAGAAGTCACAGGCATGTTTGTTTATTTTTTCCAAACAATTTAATAATATGATGATGAGTTTAAGTGATAATTTAGCATATGCTGACACTGAACACACACTGACGAGATGAGGAGGAGGAGGACGTCGTCGTCCAGGTTCTTCTCCTCCGGTCCCGGTGGAAGACAGCCGGGGAGCAGCTGCACCGTCAGGCCACACGACACACACCGACACACACAGACACACACCGACACACACTGACACACACCGACACACACAGACACACACAGACACACACCGACACACACAGACACACACCGACACACACCGACACACACCGACACACACCGACCATGGAGGAGTCTGGAGAAGTCTCCGTTTACATTTCACCAGCATAGCATTAATTAAACCGTAAACTAAATGAACGTGGACGTTGTGAACGGAGCAACAGGTGTTGAATATCAGCCGCGATGAGACACTGTTAACACACACACACACACACACACACAGACACACATACAGCATAAATGATTTATCAAGCTAAAACTAGTGAAAAATATGAGTTTTACAAGAGCAGTAATGTAAAACAGTCGGTTTCACGTCAGTAAATCCAGTCAATACGAGGCGATCTCATCAATGAAACGTTACGTTTAAAAACAAAAGCTGACAAGAGACTAATAACAGACATTAACATCATAAAGTTAAACTAACTCGATGTGACCAAACAAAAACTCACCTTTGAGCCGTGTTTTCCACTTTCCTGAGTGATTTTTCATTAGCTTCAACCACTGCGACTGGAGACTGTAGACTTTCACGGCCTCTCATTGGACCGGAGTCTACACTTGTCTACAGTTTGGGCCAATCGCGACGCCCGTCTGTCTACACTTGTCTACAGTTCAGAGTCTGGGCCAATCAGAGCGCCGCTGTATCTCTGACCGGAAGCGGACCGGTAGACGGCGGAGAAGGACCAAGGACTGCGAAGCTTCATTTATTCCGGTGAAGTGCAGACATTTGAACGTAAAACATATCTAGAGATTTTATTTGATCATTTAAAATGGATAAACTCATTAAATGAGGAAAAAAAAAAAAATCCCGCCGACGTGTTCGTGTGAATGACGAGCGTCAGTTACGTCTGTAAGTGAAATGTCATGCCAGATATCATTCAGATATATTATTATCAGGGTTGCCAACTTTTGGTCCTTGGCTGGAGTGAGATTCTGACTATAATAATAATAATGATGATTGTAATGTAGTTTTTCTCTCTCACACACACAAACAATATACCTGCAAACTGAGTAGAGGTAGAGGTGGAGTGGGTTAAATTCTATTTCTAGGGGGGTCTGGGGGCACTCCCCCAGAAACAAATAGTGATTTGAAGGTGTAAATGAAGCCTTCTGGCGACTCTGAGAAGAAAATAATGGAAAACAACATTTGCTTCAGATTAAAAAAAAAAAAAAAAAAAAGCAGATGTGTGGTTCCTTTCATTGTTTGGCTGGAGTGTATGAAACTGGTCTAGTGGGGAACTGGGGCTTCTGGCCTGGACCAGGACCAGGACCAGGACCAGGACCAGGACCAGGACCTGGACCTGGACCTGGACCAGGACCAGGACCAGGACCAGGACCAGGACCTGGACCAGGACCTGGACCTGGACCAGGACCTGGACCAGGACCAGGGGGGGGGGGGGCTGGATAAAACAGAGAGAGAGAATGTGAGCACAAATACACACTCACTACTCACTGAAACGATCACTATTACAATCCAGATATTTAATGAACATCTGTGAAAACGTAGTTTTACTCTGACTGCACATGTGAGTGAACTATAAATGCCCCTCATTTATAGTTCACTATTATTATTTTTGTTTTAATTAAAAAACCAGACAAAAGTCATTTAGAACAACTCACACTCACACTCACATCTGCAGTGTGAAGGAAATCCTTTCACAGCATTAACGTTCAGGTGAAGAAGACTTTTTTTTTTAGATCCAGACAGGATTCACCATCAGGACTGTGTTCATGTCTCTCTATGAGGTTGTGATGATGACAGTTTGTATTCGCAGGTGAATTCTGGGATGGCAGAGGGAATGCAGACCCTTGGGAAGCAGCATGCCTGTGTGTCCTGTGTGTCC
Source organism: Decapterus maruadsi (assembly GCA_030347415.2). Taxonomy (NCBI): domain Eukaryota; kingdom Metazoa; phylum Chordata; class Actinopteri; order Carangiformes; family Carangidae; genus Decapterus; species Decapterus maruadsi. Next base: position 32,660,826 of record CM064895.1, read on the forward strand.
AGGACAGAGGCCTGCAGAGAAATGACCTTTGACCCTAGTGAAGGCTCTAGGGGTCAGCAGCCCAGGCAGGACTGGTGACATCATGGTGACATCATCGTGGCCCGTGCTTTCCTCCACAGTGTGTCCTGCCTGAGGAAGGAGAGGCTCCCAGATGTCTTCAGTTATTGTCATTAATATGCACGCTGCTAATGTAAGTTAAAAATGACCTGCACTGGCAGAGGAATGTGTTGTTTTGGCCTATGAAGTTGTTTGTGCGGTATACTGTGTGTAAAGGCCTGCATCCATTGTCTGTTCATGTGTTGTGTATGGATTTGTCCTGCGTTTACAGTATTTCAGTGCAGACATGCAGCGTGTTTTATTTTACAGACCTTTTTGAATATTTTTTTCTTGCATTGAATAAGCTTTGATTCTGTTTCTGTCTTGTAGAGAACTGTGTGACTTCAGTTGATGTGCTTTGATCTGTCCTTATTCAATAAAGGAACATCATTTTACTCTTTGATGTGTATTTATAGTTATATGGGATGTGCATTTTACAGATATAGAAGTCTATTGGAAATTGTAAATGTAAATTATCTAATGCTTGCAAAATCATCTAAAATCATCAGTTAGGCTCTAAAATGATTGCAATTAATGATCACAAATAAATAATGCCAGTGGGTCTAGTTAAATGTTTTAATAATGTGTAGCGGGCAGTGGAATAAATATTGGTTTCCATTTGTGGTGACTGCTGGGAAATGAAGTCCTACTCTACTTTGTCTTCTAGAAACAATATAAAAAGGGATTTTTTTTTACAATCCCTGAGGTTATAGAAACCCAGTAAAATAGAGTATGAATATTTATAATAGTGAACCCTCCATAAACAGTAAGTGATCATAAATGTTCAGTCGTCACAGCAGCGTGTGTTGAATGGTGTGATTTACCGATGACAGTGAATGCAGCATCACGGTGCTGCTGAACTCTAACCTGCTGACTTGTTGCGCAACGTCACGTTTCCTTGCTGCTGATTGGCTAGGCCGAAGGCGGGAAAAAAACTAATCAAACTAATCAAAAGGTGCGCGAGAGCAGGTGGCCCGGTTTCCTGCGGTCATGACGTCGCTGCTCCAGGACCAGGACTCACTCAGACCCTGAACCCCGACCAGAGGAGAACCGGACCAGACCCTTAACCTGAACCCAGCTCAGACCCTGAACCTGAACCCAGCTCAGACCCTGAACCGGGCCGCAGCTCAGGTGTGGAGCTGCTGCTGCGGCGGCGGAGGAGGAGGAGGAGGACTTGGCCTTAGTTATTGATATATTGAACCGTGGGCCTGATGTTGGCGCCGCTTCAAGGAGGTGAACCGCGGCCGAGAACCGGCTTCGTGAACCGGCTTCCTGGAGGGAAAACCTCCGCCGTGGAGTTGGAAACACCGCCACTGAGCTTCCACACCGGACACTGAGTTTCAATCAAGAGGCCAACCAGCGAGGCGGCCGGACCGGCCTCATGGACCCGCTTCATGGAGGCAGAGCCGCCGCCGCCGCCGCCGTGCACCGGCCTCCTGGACGGAGACTCCCCGCTGCGTGGACGCGTCCAGCGGACATCTCCTGACCCGTGTCCCGGTTCTCCAGGTAAGCGCTGCATTTTTCTTTTTCTTTTTCTTTGAGTCTGCCCGTGAGCGGCTCGCGCTGTTGTTTGGCTTTGGTTTGTGTGTTTGTGTGTTTGTGTGGGGGTTGATTGAACAGCTACAGAGGCTGGTTTTCATATTAGTTTGTGCAGAAAGTGTAACTCTATGGAGCATTGAGTTATTAGACTGCTGTTGAATCTAGATAATGACTGGAAACAGAGAGTAGCTACAGGCTGCAGTCACTACATAGCCTGCTGATGTAACGTTGTGTGTCTTTTCTGTGCTGCACAGTGTTGTGTTGTTGGTGGAACAGAACAGGGACTCGGGTCCTGGTTTCCACTGGTAGAGTTTATTCAGCAGGACGAGGGTCAAATCTGCATGATGAGCAAAATGAAACAGGTCTGAGACACCGCAGGCCCCTGTTAGCAAACACACACACACACACACACACACACACACACACACACACACACACACACACACACACACACACACACACACACACACACACAACACGTGAATGTAACGTGAAAACAGAACACGTGTGCCGCCAAAAACCCGCGAAAATAAAGTTCTCCTTAATGTCTCTCAACCAAACTACAAAATAAGACTGAAAATGAAGAAAATGAATAAAAACTAGAAAATTTCCTCTCGGGAAATTTTGAAAGGGCACCGGCAGCTACTGCCGTTCTAACCATCTCTGTCAACATGGGAATCAAACCCACGATCTTAAGGTCAAGACAGAGCTGATCAGACACATGATCATCTTTCTATAAGCACTGATATGGAGGAGCTGGAATCACATGAAGTTACCTGTGTTAGAGTGAGAGAGATGAGTGCGCGCTTATTGCGCATTTGATGTGTTTGTGTGTCTTTAACTGTAATCACAGGAAGTTACCTGTGTGTGTTAGAGTGTGGGAGAGGAGTGCGCGCTGACGCGCGCATTTGTATGTTACCTGTGTGTTTTTAATGTGTGTGTGTGTCTATAACTGTAATGACATGAAGCTGGTTCTAGAGTCTGTGTGTGTGACTGAGCTGCATCCTGTATCAGTCTGATTTAGCTGTGTGTCTGTGTTTACAAACATCTTAACGAGCTCCAGGTGGATTGTATATGGAGTTAACGACCCTGGCCTGAGGATCAGAGGTTACCATGACAACTTGAGCTGGTTGCCAATGACGATAGGGGCCCCCAGGCTGAGGCAGACAGAAACGTCAAGAAAAGACAGATTTTCTGCCTCTGCACTGGTCACGCATTTAGGCTTATTCTGACAAAACGGTAGCTCCTATCAGAACAAGACACGGATCAACGGTGCCCTAAGGCCTTCCTGAAAATTTTGGTACGATTTGGTGTTTCTACAGTATAATAGCACACCAATCCCGATGAAGACGCACGTTTTGACAAACAAACAGCAACAATCAGTAGCCAATAAGCAACAAACAACAAAACAGCAACAACCAACAGCCAATAACAAACAAACAAACAAACAGCAACAATCAGCAGCCAATAAGCAACAAACAACAAAACAACAACCAGCAGCCAATAACAAACAACCAAACAGCAACAATCAGTAGCCAATAAGCAACAAACAACAAAACAGCAACAACCAACAGCCAATAACAAGCAAACAGTAACAACCAACAGCCAATAACAAACAAACAAACAAACAGCAACAATCAGCAGCCAATAAGCAACAAACAACAAAACAACAACCAGCAGCCAATAACAAACAACCAAACAGCAACAATCAGTAGCCAATAAGCAACAAACAACAAAACAGCAACAACCAACAGCCAATAACAAACAAACAAACAAACAGCAACAATCAGCAGCCAATAAGCAACAAACAACAAAACAACAACCAGCAGCCAATAACAAACAACCAAACAGCAACAATCAGTAGCCAATAAGCAACAAACAACAAAACAGCAACAACCAACAGCCAATAACAAGCAAACAGTAACAACCAACAGCCAATAACAAACAAACAAACAAACAGCAACAATCAGCAGCCAATAAGCAACAAACAACAAAACAGCAACAACCAACAGCCAATAACAAACAAACAAACAAACAAACAGCAACAATCAGCAGCCAATAACAAGCAAACAAACAAACAAACAGCAACAACCAACAGCCAATAACAAACAAACAAACAAACAAACAGCAACAATCAGCAGCCAATAAGCAACAAACAACAACAACAAACAGCAACAACCAGCAGCCAATAACAAGCAAACAGCAACAACCAACAGCCAAAAACAAACAAACAGCAACAATCAGCAGCCAATTAGCAACAAACAACAAAACAGCAACAACCAACAGCCAATAACAAACAAACAAACAGCAACAATCAGCAGCCAATAAGCAACAAACAAACAAACAGTAACAACCAGCAGCCAATAACAAGCAAACAGCAACAACCAACAGCCAAAAACAAACAAACAAACAGCAACAATCAGCAGCCAATTAGCAACAAACAACAAAACAGCAACAACCAACAGCCAATAACAAACAAACAAACAGCAACAATCAGCAGCCAATAAGCAACAAACAACAAAACAGCAACAACCAGCAGCCAATAACAAGCAAACAAACAGCAGCCAATAAGCAACAAACAACAAAACAGCAACAACCAGCAGCCAATAACAAGCAAACAAACAGCAGCCAATAAGCAACAAACAACAACAAACAGCAACAACCAGCAGCCAATAAGCAACAAACAACAAAACAGCAACAACCAGCAGCCAATAAGCAACAAACAACAAAACAGCAACAATCAGCAGCCAATAAGCAACAAACAACAAAACAGCAACAACCAGCAGCCAATAAGCAACAAACAACAAAACAGCAACAACCAGCAGCCAATAACAAGCAAACAAACAGCAGCCAATAAGCAACAAACAACAACAAACAGCAACAACCAGCAGCCAATAAGCAACAAACAACAACAAACAGCAACAACCAGCAGCCAATAAGCAACAAACAACAACAAACAGCAACAACCAGCAGCCAATAAGCAACAAACAACAAAACAGGAACAACCAACAGCCAATAACAAGCAAACAGTAACAACCAACAGCCAATAACAAACAAACAAACAGCAACAATCAGCAGCCAATAAGCAACAAACAACAAAACAGGAACAACCAACAGCCAATAACAAACAAACAAACAAACAGTAACAACCATCAACATTGTATGGAACCAGGGTTGAAATGTACCTTTATATTTATTTTGAAATCTCACCTAAATCCTGATTTTATACTGAAGGAAGTCAGTTTGATTTATTAGGGCACCGGCCATCGCCAGGGCACTATTGTTATTGTGTGGATTTTTTCTTCTTATTTTTCATCTTCCGGACGATTTTCGGTTCGCTACTAGTCCTGCAACTCAAAGAGTTGCAGGACTAGTAGCGAACCAAACATTGGAGTTTAACAAACGTCTACTGCTCAGGCATACTTTCACCTAGAGACTCCATTTAAACTTTAAATAGTAGACACAAGTCTTGTGTATTGGTGTATTACTCCACATTTTGATAGGTTGTATAGTTTTTGATCAATCCCTGATCAATGACCATGATCATTTTTGGAGAAATTATGAGTTTATAATGGGTGTGTATTGCACGGAATGTTCGTGCTAGAGTGCGTGATGTCATCAGCTAGAGTGGGAGGAGAGCCCAGAAAAACTCCTGATTCTTTCTCTTTCCACACTCCTCCTGGACACAGTTTACACTGTACACACATAATTTTTCACAGTTTTGTAGACAAACTTGTTGTGTCTCCCACAATGTGTTCAAAATATCAGAGAGACTTACAGAATTTGAATGAGCAGCCTCTGAGTGCGGCCATGTCTGTCTCTTCTCCTCATTGACTCCAATACAAACATTTTCTGAGAGGAGCAGAACGGACCGATGTTTTAAAACTGCCCGTGTCGCCAAAATATTTACTGTAGAAACACCAAATCGTACCAAAATTTTCAGGAAGGCCTTAGGGCACCGTTGATCCGTGTTTTGTTCTGATAGGAGCTATCGTTTTGTCAGAATAAGCCTAAATGCGAGACCAGTGCAGAGGCAGAAAATCTGTCTTTTCTCTACGTTTCTGTCTGCTTCAGTCTGGGGGCTCCTATCGTCATTGGCAACCAGCTCAAGTTGTCATGGTAACCTCTGATCCTCAGGCCAGGGTCGTTAACTCCATAAACAATCCACCTGGAGCTCGTTAAGATGTTTGTAAACACAGACACACAGCTAAATCAGACTGATACAGGATGCAGCTCAGTCACACACACAGACTCTAGAACCAGCTTCATGTCATTACAGTTACACACACACACACACACATTAAAAACACACAGGTAACATACAAATGCGCGCGCCAGCGCGCATTCCTCTCCCACACTCTAACACACAGGTAACTTCCTGTGATTACAGTTAAAGACACAAACACATCAAATGCGCGCGTAAGCGCGCACTCTTCTCTCTCACTCTAACACAGGTAACTTCATGTGATTACAGCTCCTCCATATCAGTGCTTATAGAAAGATGATCATGTGTCTGATCAGCTCTGTCTTGACCTTAAGATCGTGGGTTTGATTCCCATGTTGACAGAGATGGTTAGAACGGCAGTAGCTCCCGGTGCCCTTTCAAAATTTCCCGAGATGAAATTTTCTAGTTATTATTATTATTATTATTACTACTGTGTCAACAGTTTGGGCAGAAAGTCTATGGAGCATTGAGTTATTAGACTGCTGTTGAATCTAGATAATGGACTGGAAACAGAGAGGACAGCCTGCTGTACACTGTTGATGGTTGTTGGTGGTTGTTTATTGGTTGTTGGTTATTGTTGTTTGGTTGTTGGTTGTTGATGTTTGGGGTCCGTGTATATTTTGGTCATTGGAATTTCCCTTCATGGATGAGAATTAAAAAACAAACTGGTTTATTTGATTTTCGTTTTGAAAAAATAAAATAAAAAATGAATTACACCGATTTTTTCTTTTCTTTTCATTTTCTATTTCATATATCAAAAATAAATTCACTAATCAACAGGATCGAAAAAACCAACCAAAAACAACCTTTTATTCATATCCTCGCACCGGAAGCTGTCATTTAGGCTACAATATAGCGCGAATGAGCAAACATGTCTTTGGAGCCGTACTCAGAAATGATTTTAGACATTTAGGCAAAACAAGGCCTGTCATCATCCGAAACCTCTGCGCACATTTCAGTTGAAAGCGGGGGCGCGAGAGGATTTTCAGCTCGAAATGTGAGAAGATTCTGTGCTGAAAACGGCGTAAACTTGATGGGATTGGCCGAGGAACATCTGGAGTTGGAGGTGAGGAAAACTTTTATCAATGTGTGTGCATGCAAATTCTTGCTTAATCTTGCTGTAGACCTATAGCAAGATTGACTTTTTATTTTATTTTACCTTCACTATCACAATTAGACCGTAACAGTAAGCAGATTACATAATCCCATACCACCCCCATTTTGTAATCATGTTTGTTGTTTTCTAGACGGGACCAACTTTTGGCAGAAGAAAGATGAAGGGGTCCCTCGCCATGAAAGGGGTGCGTGCTGCTGAGACACGGATAGGATCAGTGCTCAGAACTTATGCACCAGCCTTACCATGAAGCAAGACGCCAGGTAGGTTGTTACACATGGCTAATTTAAGATTATTCAAGTCACGTACTTATCTAAACTATCACCATGACAACACATAGCCTAGGTAGGCTACATGCAATTGTTTTCAACGAAGCTGTTGAGAAATCAGTCCATGGATCAGTGGATTAGCCTGCTAGCCTCGGCTACGTGTTATGATGTATTCCTGTAAATAGAGACTCCTGGACGGAGAACCTCCATCGTGGACCGACCTCCTGGACGGAGACTCTCCCCACTGCGTGGACGCATCCAGTGGACATCTCCTGACCCGTGTCCCGGTTCTCCAGGTAAGTGCCTGAATTTTCTTTTCTTTATTTTTTTTTGAGTTTGCCCGTGAGCGACTCATGTGCTGTTGTTTGGCTTTGGTTTATTGTTTGTGTGGGGGTTGATTGAACAGCTACAGAGGCTGGTTTTCAACAGTTTGGGCAGAAAGTGTAACTCTATGGAGCATTGTAATGCCTGTTGCTATGATAATTAGATCAGATTACAGGCCCTGTAGTAGCCAGTATCCTCTCAGACGGAGCAGTTGAAGGCGTTAGGCCTGTGTTTGATGCTTTGTTGAAAGCTGGTGTAAGTGCACCATGTGCTGGTTCTCCAGTGAGAACCCCCATTTTTCTGGTACGTATATTGGACCTGAGGCCGAGCCTGTGGAGATTGTGTAAGACCTGCAAGCTGTAAACGATGCTGTGCAGGCCAGGGCGCCGACGGTATCGAATATGTAAACTACTTGGTTTAGAAGTCCAACAACCAGTAAATGGTTTTCAGTTGTGGATCTTTTGAATGTTTTTATGTAGAATGACAGTCAATTTTGGGTTTGCCTTTTGTTTTGGGTTTTTTTATGGAAAGAGGTCTGCGTTCAATCGGTTGTGTCAGAGTTGGTGAGAATCTTAGTTGCTGTGAAACGATGTATTACTTTGCTGTGATGGACAGCCTGGAGACTCTGGAGTTGCCAGAGGGAAGCGCTGTGTTGCAGTATGGTGATGGTACTGAGACTGCGAGTGAGACCAGAGAGGGATGCGTTAAAGCTGCTCTGGCTCTTTGACCCATCTGGCTGGACGGGGGCACCAGGCCAGCCTGTCCAAACTGCAGTTTGTTGCCACAAAGGTCACATTTTGGGTCACGTTATTTCAGCAGAGTTGTTGGCCATGATAAGCTAGCGGATGTTGGGTCGTTCATTGTGCAGTAATTCAGGCTCCATTGGCAGCAGTTGCTTATGGGAAAGGCCTAAGAGCTCAGACCCTGTCACTTAGATTCTGACTCTGACGACGGTGAAGGCTGACAACGTCTCCGAGTGACTTTAACGTAGCTTTATAAAGACCATGACACTCGGACTACCTGACTGCTCATGACCTTTGACCCAGACTGTTGACGAGAGGGGTGGGGTTGTTATTATCATGTACTGTTTTTCTTAACCCTGCTGCTCTTCTGCCAACAGCCAGGACAGAAAGCCACGTGACTGTGTGTCCACCATAATGTCTGTTTGCTCCCACCGGCTGAAGTTAAAGGATGCTCTGTGCATTACCTGGGTTTGACTTGTGCTTTTTGGAGAATGTTCATTTTCAGGATGTTGGACACGTTTGGCTGGAGACGACTTCAACTAAACCTCACATCATCAGCATCAGATGATGGTTTTGGATGAAATGCTGATGCCAACAGAACAGGTTGCTGTGTGAAAGTTCACATTAACAACATTGACCTTTTCTCTGTAGGTGTCACCAGGACAGACGCAGCTGCTCACGTAGCTTCAAGGCTACGTTGGTCTCATGACTTGTATGTCTGTTGTTTTCCTCTAACGCCCCCCATTCCCATCCCCACAGCTGAGATGGCCCACCTGGAGATAAGAGCCTCTCTGGAGAGAAACCAGGGAACACAGTGTGTGAAGCTGACACATGGGTTGGACACGGGAACAGTCGGGTTCATGGCGTTTACTGACAAACTGACAACAGAAAAAGGCTGGTGGCCAACAAACAATTCAGCTTCTGCCCCTAAACATTACACGACTCACAACAAACAAACCCAAATAAACTAAACATTACATGACTCACAACAAACAAACCCAATAAACTAAACATTACATGACTCACAACAAACAAACCCAATAAACTAAACATTACATGACTCACAACAAACAAACCAAATAAACTAAACATTACATGACTCACAACAAACAAACCAAATAAACTAAACATTACATGACTCACAACAAACAAACCCAATAAACTAAACATTACATGACTCACAACAAACAAACCCAATAAACTAATCATTACATGACTCACAACAAACAAACCCAATAAACTAAACATTACATGATCACAACAAACAAACCCAATAAACTAAACATTACATGACTCACAACAAACAAACCAAACAAACTAAACATTACATGACTCACAACAAACAAACCCAAATAAACTAAACATTACATGACTCACAACAAACAAACCCAATAAACTAAACATTACATGACTCACAACAAACAAACCCAATAAACTAAACATTACATGACTCACAACAAACCCAATAAACTAAACATTACATGACTCACAACAAACAAACCCAATAAACTAAACATTACATGACTCACAACAAACAAACCCAATAAACTAAACATTACATGACTCACAACAAACAAACCCAATAAACTAAACATTACACGACTCACAACAAACAAACCCAAATAAACTAAACATTACACGACTCACAACAAACAAACCAAATAAACTAAACATTACATGACTCACAACAAACAAACCAAATAAACTAAACATTACATGACTCACAACAAACAAACCAAATAAACTAAACATTACATGACTCACAACAAACAAACCAAATAAACTAAACATTACATGACTCACAACAAACAAACCAAATAAACTAAACATTACATGACTCACAACAAACAAACCAAATAAACTAAACATTACATGACTCACAACAAACAAACCAAATAAACTAAACATTACATGACTCACAACAAACAAACCAAATAAACTAAACATTACATGACTCACAACAAACAAACCCAATAAACTAAACATTACATGACTCACAACAAACAAACCCAAATAAACTAAACATTACATGACTCACAACAAACAAACCCAATAAACTAAACATTACATGACTCACAACAAACAAACCCAATAAACTAAACATTACATGACTCACAACAAACAAACCCAATAAACTAAACATTACATGACTCACAACAAACAAACCCAAATAAACTAAACATTACATGACTCACAACAAACAAACCAAATAAACTAAACATTACATGACTCACAACAAACAAACCCAAATAAACTAAACATTACATGACTCACAACAAACAAACCCAAATAAACTAAACATTACATGACTCACAACAAACAAACCAAATAAACTAAACATTACATGACTCACAACAAACAAACCCAATAAACTAAACATTACATGACTCACAACAAACAAACCCAAATAAACTAAACATTACATGACTCACAACAAACAAACCAAATAAACTAAACATTACATGACTCACAACAAACAAACCCAAATAAACTAAACATTACATGACTCACAACAAACAAACCTAAATAAACTAAACATTACATGACTCACAACAAACAAACCCAATAAACTAAACATTACATGACTCACAACAAACAAACCAAATAAACTAAACATTACATGACTCACAACAAACAAACCCAAATAAACTAAACATTACATGACTCACAACAAACAAACCAAATAAACTAAACATTACATGACTCACAACAAACAAACCCAATAAACTAAACATTACATGACTCACAACAAACAAACCTAAATAAACTAAACATTACATGACTCACAACAAACAAACCCAATAAACTAAACATTACATGACTCACAACAAACAAACCAAATAAACTAAACATTACATGACTCACAACAAACAAACCAAATAAACTAAACATTACATGACTCACAACAAACAAACCAAATAAACTAAACATTACATGACTCACAACAAATAAACCCAATAAACTGAAATGACCGGCTAACAGCCGAAATGATAAACACACATACAATACACAAAATAAAACATGACAACACTTAAAAACATCACAAAATATCACAAAATACATCTCCAAACATAATAAAGTTTCCCCCAAATATAGATTAAAAAATTATAATTAAGGGAAAACACACAGCAGGTTACGATACACACCGGTCTCATGGCAACAACACAGAAAGGGGCAGAGCAAACGCGTTCGCGTTGCTAGGCAACCACCAGCTGTAAAAATAAATGACAGAAAAAACGCCTCTCATGGAAATAAAATAAAAGCAAATAAACAAAGAAAGATTCAAAGAATAAAAGCAGCAGCAATAACTTGTACGACCAGATAATAAAAAGATTTAAATAATAAAGTTTTGATGAAGTCAGTGAGGCTGTAACGGTTTGACCTGTTAATGTCAACAAGGGGAATAACTGATGATTGAATGATTGAGGTGTGTATGGAATCACTGGCCAGTGTGTGGATGGATGATGTCTACTGGGTGTTTTCTACTTGTTGTTGTTTGTTGTTTGTTTTTCCTGTTGTTTGTTTGTTGTAGTTTCACCAGCAGGTGGAGGTTTCCCTGGAGACGGAGCTGAGTGACCGCGGGTGAACGACTACATCCTGGTGAACGACCGTGGATCCTTGTGAACAGCTCTGGTGCAGCCGGGGGGGGGGGCGCCAGCTTCCTGCTGGTCATCTCCATGGCAGCGGGGCCGTCGGTGCCGATACCTGAGGAGATCTACAACCACGGGACGACAGACCCACCGATCTACAACCACCACACACCTCACATCCCCATGGAGACATCAGCTGTTACTGAGCAACACAACATGGAGACTGGAGGACGACATTGGAGACGAGGCGGTGACGGGAGCTGAGCTGCTGACCAGCGCTGACCTGTTGTCACTGACACCACGTCCTAGAGTTCTGGAAAAGGCTGGTAGTTCCCGACCGGACAGAGGAACGCTGAGGATGGGAATTACGAGGGGCTGAAGGTTTGTTCCTGGAAGAGTTTCTACAGTAGTTTGGGAAGAACTTGACTTTTCCCTAAGGACCACAGATCCTGCTGCTCAGAGAAGCAGGTTGTTTCACTGGGATGCTGTTGCACCAGACAGCGCTCTCTGGGTGCATCGGCATGGCAACAACCTGTGATGGTGACGAGTCATGTTCCCTCTTCTGCCCACACACCACACACGACCCCCATACACACACACTCACTGCCAACCGGACTTCCTCCTCCTCCCCTGGACGTTCACACGGGCTCGTGGACGGTAGAAGTGAAGAATTGTTCTTTTTCTTTTCTTTGGGTTTAACTTAATTAACTCATAAGCCTTTTGTTTGTTGAGTGAATTGTTGTTTGATCTTTGGCCATCAGCCTCTTTATTGTTGTTCTTACTGTTACTGTATTTTAAATGTGGGTTTTCTTGTACACAATAATATACGGTGTTTACCAAACGCAACCTACCGTTGTCTGTGTCTTCTTCTCTTCTCCTTGAGCCAAACCTGACTTCTGATTCCAGCCCATAATATCAACCTGAGCTCATTGTCATTTAACTGCACTTCATTCATACTCACGTGCAGGTTACAAAATGCTAAAGGGGTCGACCAATCCACCAATCCATTGTGCTTATATTTTTGGATAAACTGGTATCTTATATAATATCTATCTATCTATATATCTATCTATCTATCTATCTATATATATATATATATATATATATATATATATATATATATATATATATATATATATATATATATACCTGGTACCCAGGGGGCAAAGTCCCATTTTTTTGGAAAACAGACACGGAGCGTTGTAAAAGGTTTGACACCAGAAATGATATCTAGGACCTTCAAGGATTAAAACCTGGGTGGACAACCTGGTCAACTAGCTGCAGGAAGCTACGGGGTCCAAAGCCCTCTTCCTGGGTCATTTTACTGGTGAAAGTATGTAAATGCAAATACTTAGGTACTACAATGGCATAAAGAGTCATACAACTCTAACATTTGGCAGAGAGGATATGGACACATAGGGGAAGGCAAGAAAAAAAGATTCTGGGGTTTGTTGCAACTTGATTTCAAGATATCACCCTCAACATCCCAAAAAAGACCAAAAAAAGTACTGTTCGTCTGACAAATTCTCATGAAAATTATTATTTTTCAGCACTTTATGGAGGACATCTATACCTAACACATATATAGAACATTTCTTTAGTTCATAATCTTCCATTTGAGTCCAAGCAGCCTTTCTATCTCAAAACCCCCACTTGCTGTGGCCGACGGTCTTCTCTCTCTATCTGTTCATTTTGGGGAGATCCCGGAATACAATGTATTCTAATGGGGCCAGTTAACATGGAGGTTTTCACTATAGGTGTTGCATTGTTTGGAGACAGTCTGTAGCTTTCCAGTAGCAGTAGAAAGGCTAGCTTGGACTCACATGGAAGATTATGAATTAAAGAAATGTTCTATATAAATGTTAGGTATAGATGTTCTCCATAAAGTGCTGAAAAATAATAATTTCCATGAGAATTTGTCAGGCGAACAGTACTTTTTTTGGTCTTTTTTGGGATGTTGAGGGTGATATCTTAAAATCAAGTTGCAACAAACCACAGAATCTTTTTTTCTTGCCTTCCCCTATGTGTCAAGATACTCTCTGCCAAATGTTATAGTTGTATGACTCTTTATGCCATTGTAGTACCTAAGTATTTGCATTTACATACTTTCGCCAGCAAAATGACCCAAGAAGAGGGGCTTTGGACGCTCCGTGTCTGTTTTTTTGCTTCGCCCCCTGGGTATGGTATCTTTTTTATATATATATATATATATATATATATATATATATATATATATACATATATATATATAATAGGTGAAGATGTTGATTTATTATGATATTTATACCTTATATATAAATAAATCATATATATATATACTGTATATATAGGTCCAGGTTGTTCGTCTCTCTACAGTTGACAGTTCCAACCCATTCAGACAGGAAACATCAGAGTCGTGTCCAGGTCCAGCTGCTGTTTATTCACTTACAGATTCAAACTCAACTGACATTATGGGATGTTTCACAGAGCTGAAACTACCAAAACCTACGGACTGCTCCTTTAAACTCTGAGGACAAACAGACTCCAACATGTTGTTAGATGAACATTTACAATCTGAACCACGTTAAACTCTTTCTACTGGTGGCACAGTCCGGTCTGGACCGGTCTGAACCGGTCTGGACCGGCCTGAACCGGTCTGGACCGGTCTGAACCGGTCTGGACCGGTCTGAACCGGTCTGAACCGATCTGGACCGGTCTGGACCGGTCTGAACCGGTCTGGACCAGTCTGAACCAGTCTGGACCGGTCTGAACTGATCTGGACCGGTCTGAACCAGTCTGGACCGGTCTGAACTGATCTGGACCAGTCTGGACCGGTCCTGGTCCTGGTGGATCAGTCTTCGGCAGGATTCATGGTCTCCAGGCCTGAACCGGTCCTGGTTCTGCGTGGTTTCAGCTATGGGAACATGTTCCAGCCCAGAACCTGGACCAGACTGAGACCGGGTCTGGCTGAGACCAGGACAGGCTGTATGTTCCTAAAGGACTCTGTCCCCCCAGGACCCAGATCCCTCCAGATCAGTCTGGGGGGCTGGTCTCAGATCAGACCCAGCTTCCTGTCTGGACTGGTCCACGTCAACAATGTCTGGGTCCTGGTTCCAGTCTGAGTCCTGCAGCCGATCCAGTGAAACCCTGTCCCTGGTCTTCAGCAGCGGTGGTGGGGGGCGGAGCCGTTGGGTAGAGCATCATCATCACCATCATCATCATCGTCGCTGGGCAGGGTCAGCAGCGAGGCTCTCTGCTCGTCCATCCTCCTGGACTGGACCCTCTGGACCAGGCTGAAGAAATCCTCCTGGCCCTCAGGAACCGGTCCAAGTCCAACCAGGTCCTCCAGGTCCGGAAGGGAGCAGCGCTGGTCCTCCATCCGGTCCGACTGTAACCATGGAGACAATAACAGATGGATGGAGAGATGGAGAGATGTGACCCGATCCATCAAAATGAGTCACATTGACCCAAATGTCAAAGTTGAGATTTTGGTATCAATGGAAAGATTAGAAAATAATCTTTAAAATAAAACCCTAGTCAAAGTAAAACATTTTATAGTTTTCGAGATATGGTCATTTGAATGACGATCTCCTCCTCTCTTATTCTGTTCTAAAACCTGAGAAAACAGTGACTCTGGCGTCTGTTCCTGTACCACGTGATTACACGATGCACCATATACGGTCCCTTGTTGTCATCGATGCACCATTCAATGACCCTCGGAAAGCAGAGAATCTCACGATTCAGAAGCTGTTTACAGCTCGTCTCTATCATCAACGGTTCAGAAGTTGTGATGTTTTGTTGATGTTTTGTAAAACATGTGCAAGCGTTGTGTTGACCGCGACGTTCGGTTTAGCATTTAAGCTACGTTCGATTTAGCATCGTTGCTACGTTCTGTTTAGCATCGACGCTAGCTCTGTTAGCGTCGATGCTACTCGGTTTAGCATCTGTTTCTGTAGCCGTCCCTGTTTATCATAGAGGCACCATTCAATGACCGTCGGAAAGCGGAGAATCCAGCGAATCAGATGCAGTTTACAGCTCGTCTCTATCATGAACGGTTCAGAAGATATTTCATGTTTTGCAACGATGCAACGCTCATTTTCAGAGGGTTTAAGTAGCAAGTCAACTTTAATCATCATTTACTGCCTTTTCTCAATGATCTGGACTGTGAAACTTTGGGAGAGTGTTTTTGAATGTCATTGCTTTGAAATTAGCTAAAAAGAAAAAAAAAGATTTTTTTATTGATTTTCCATGTTTACAGCTGATTATCTAAAAATAGAACGTTGTGACTTCCGACTCATTTCGCCAGAGCGGGTCACTTATGGATAGATGGGTACCTGGTAGTGGATCAGCATGTGGTAGAAGTCCAGACTGGACGGGGGGGGCTGCTCGGGGCTGCAGGCCCCACACAGACCAGCTGGTCCTGCATCCGGCAGCAGACTGGTACTGGCTCTCTGGTCGTCCAGTCTCTGGCCCTGAGACTCCAGGATCAGGTCCAGCAAGGCCTCCTGCTCCTCCTGCTGCTCCTCCTGCTCCTCCTGCTCCTCCTGCTCCCCCTGCTCCTCCTGCTGGCTGCTCCTGCTCCTGCTCCTGCTCCTGCGCTACAACAACAGGGATCAGTGAGGGTCGTTAGACAGCAGGACTTCGGGGTCCGGTATAATCCAGACCAGTAGAACCCTGTGGTCCCAGACTAGTCCTCACACCAGGTGAACCAGACTTACCTGGCTCCTCCTGGTCGTGGTTCTGGACTTGGAGCTCAGATTGAACCCGAGGGTGTGAGTGTGGGGTCTGACGGAGCTGGAGCTGCACTCGGGACCAGACCCTCTGAGGGTCCTGCTGCTGGGGGGGGGGCGGGGTTTGGGACTGTGGGGTCCGGGTTCTGGCTCCAGACCTCCATTGTGCTGAGAGGGAAGCGCCCCCCCAACCCTCCCGTGGTGCTGAGGCGAGGACGGGGGGGGAGCGGGTCTGTCGGCCATGATGGAGCTGTTGGTGCGTGGTCAGGCCCAAGGCTGTGATGTCATCAGTGGGCGGGGCCAACCTGCACAAGGGAAGAGTTGGACTAGTCGTACAGTCGCACTAATGCCAGCTTCACACCGGACGCCGCAGCGCTGCGAAGCGGAGCGGCCGCGTCCCGCGTTCACACCAGACGGTCTGAAGCCCCGCCCCGCCGCTGTGTGTGAGTGTGTAGGTGTGTGTGTGTGTGTGTGTGTGTGTGTGTGTGTGTGTGAGTGTGTAGGTGTGTGTAGGTGTAGGTGTGTGTGTTCCTCTCTCGCGCTCGGTTTAGATTAAGAAACACAAACGTACACACTAGGGGTGTAAGAAAAAATCGATACACTTAAATATCGCGATATTTTTTCGCGATACGGTATCGATATTCGGTTTTCCGTATCGATTTTTATTTAACTTTATCTTTTAATAAAACATGTACAGAAATACAAAAACACAACGGGAGATAAGCACTACTTAGTCTGATTTTTTTCAATTCCTGCCAATGCTTGTATTTCTTCAGCCGATGTTAAGTGTGTAACAGTGTGTGTGTGCATGTGCTACAATTTTCTTACAAATAAATTCTTTCGAAGAAACTCAATATATCGTTGTTCCTACAGTATCGCAATATATGGCAATATATGGTATCGCTGCCCCCGTATCGTGATACGTATCGTATCGCCAGATTCTTGCCACTACACACCCCTAGTACACACGTTGGGCTCCAGTATTTGTCAATCACGGTATTTTATTTTGAAAATCGCTTTTATTTTGAAAATTGACGGATTCTCTGGTGTTTCTTTGTGACTTCCTGTCAGAATCCACGCGGTCGCCGCGGCTCGCGCTCAAAATAGAACAGACGCCGAAACCGGCGCTCCACGGAGGACCGCGACGCTCCGCCTCCTGGTCCAACTCAGTCTGTCTCAGTCCTGGTCCAGACAGGGACCTGGTCCAGACAGAGATCTGGTCCAAACAGAGACCTGGTCCAGACAGAGTCCTGGTCCAGACAGAGACCAGGTGCAGACAGAGACCTGGTCCAGACAGAGTCCTGGTCCAGACAGAGACCAGGTGCAGACAGAGACCTGGTCCAGACAGGGACCTGGTCCAGACAGAGACCTGCTGGAGAGGCCATGTTGAGCTGCAGACGGAGCTGGACCAGGTCAAGTCTGTCCAGAACCAGAGTCTCAGTCAGACCAGGACTGAGACCAGATCCATCTGGTCTCAGTCCTGGTCTGAAAACAGCAAGTAGGTCGACAACACTCTGTCTAATCACACACACACACACACACACAGACAGACACACACACACACACAGACAGACACACACACAGACACACACACACACACAGCCTCGTGGACCAGATGAAACTTCTCAACAAAGTTTCATTGAAACAAAACGACAACGTGGTTCAGGTTCAGGTTCAGGTTCAGGTTCAGGTTCAGGTTCAGGTTCAGGTTCAGGTTCAGGTTTACCTCCAGGTCCAGATCCAGATCCGTCCTCATGTCCTCGTGTCTCTGTGTCTCTGCTCCGGTCCTCTGAAGTCTCTCCGGTCCACATCAACACACACACCAACACACATACACACACCAACACACACCAACACACACACCAACACACACCAACACACACATACACACACCAACACACACACCAACACACACACACATTGACACAATGAAAGAGAAAGAGGGCAAACAGCCCCTCTGGGCTTACATCACCGTTACTATAGCAACCAGAGAGAGGCTCCAAATCCTCCTCCCCTCTGTCCACACACACACACACACACACACACACACACACACACACACACACATTCCTGCATTTGTTGAGCTCCATTCAGTTGAGAGAATGCAGCTCTGCTGTGGGCCTCACACACACACACACACACACACACACACACTAAAACACACACACACACGATAACACACACACACTAAAACACACACACACACACGATAACACACACACACACACACACACACACACTAAAACACACACACACACAAAACACACACACACACTAAAACACACACACACACACACTAAAACACACACACACACTAAAACACACACACACTAAAACACACACACACTAAAACACACATTAAAACACAAACACACACAGACGGTAAAAGTTTTTTTAAAGTATATTTTTTGCCTTCATGTGACAGTAGAGTCAGACGGGGGGGGGTGCCTGCGCGGGGGGGGGGGGGGGGTGCTGCTGCTGCTGCTGCTCGGCTCCTCCAGCAGGTGTCACTGTGATGTCACTGTGATGATGTCATAGTCTGTAAACAACACACATAGGCTAAATGAAGACGTTACCACGGCAACGGCTCCATCCACCTGATGCCACTGTCAGTCAGTGTCACAGAACAGACCATAATCATCATCATTCTGCGCTGGACGGACGGACGGACGGGTAGATAGACAGATAGAGAGATAGAAGAAAGAGAAGAGGACGAGAGACGAAGAGGAGGAAGAGGAAGATGGGCAGCAGAGAAGTGAAGGAGTACCTGTCTCACCACCTGGTCCCTCAGCTGCTGGAGGTGAGACACAACACAGACTAGATCTGGAACAGTAGGAGACCTGCTCCAGACCTGGTCCAGACCTGGTCCAGACCTGGTCCAGGACTGGTCCAGACCTGGTCCAGACCTGGTCCAGACCTGGTCCAGACCTGCTCCAGACCTGGTCCAGACCTGGTCCAGACCTGGTCCAGGACTGGTCCAGACCTGAGCAGACAGACAGACAGGTAGACAGACAGACAGGTAGACAGACAGACGGGCAGACAGACAGACAGACAGACAGACAGACAGGTAGACAGACAGACAGACAGACAGGTAGACAGACAGACAGACAGACAGACAGACAGACAGACAGACAGACAGACAGACAGACAGACAGACAGACAGACAGACAGACAGACAGACAGACAGACAGACAGGTGGACAGACAGACAGACAGACAGACAGACAGACAGGTAGACAGACAGACGGGCAGACAGACAGACAGACAGACAGACAGACAGACAGACAGACAGGTAGACAGACAGACAGACAGGTAGACAGACAGACAGACAGACAGACAGACAGACAGACAGACAGACAGACAGACAGACAGACAGACAGACAGACAGACAGGTAGACAGACAGACAGACAGACAGACAGGTAGACAGACAGACAGACAGACAGACAGACAGACAGACAGGTAGACAGACAGACAGACAGACAGACAGACAGACAGACAGACAGACAGACAGACAGACAGACAGACAGACAGACAGACAGACAGACAGACAGACAGGTAGACAGGTGGACAGACAGACAGACAGACAGGTAGACAGGTGGACAGACAGACAGACAGACAGACAGACAGACAGACAGACAGACAGACAGACAGACAGGTGGACAGACAGACAGACAGACAGACAGACAGACAGACAGACAGACAGACAGACAGACAGACAGACAGACAGACAGACAGACAGACAGACAGACAGACAGACAGACAGACAGACAGACAGACAGACAGACAGACAGACAGACAGACAGACAGACAGACAGGTAGACAGACAGACAGACAGACAGACAGACAGACAGACAGACAGACAGACAGACAGACAGACAGGTAGACAGGTGGACAGACAGACAGACAGACAGACAGACAGACAGGTAGACAGACAGGTACAGACCCTCTAACTGTCTGTCTCTCTAGAGTCTGCTGACAGGTCTCCTCTACCATCGCCCTGACGACCCGCTCCGGTTTCTGGACCGCTGCCTGACGAGGACCAGACAGCTGGGGGGGACGGAGTCCGTCTCCTGGGACACCTTCATCCACCTGGACCGGGACCAGCTGAGACCTGCACCTCCACCCCCCCATGTGTCCCTGTGGCCCCCCACCACCCCCCCACTAACCACATCATCCACCACGTCTTCTGTTAAACCTCCGCCCCCTCTCCTCTGGACCCCCCAAGGTGACTAGAGTCCTCCAGCCCCCCCACCTGGACCTGGACCTGGACCTGGAGGAGCTCCCCCCCCCAGCCCTCCCACTCTCCACCTCTGGTCTGGACTGAGGGGAAGGATGAGGACCCTTCAAAAGGTAAGAGACCGGGTCCTGGACCGGGTCCTGGACCAGGTCCTGGACCAGGGTCCAGGGTCTAGACAGATCCAGGAGATGTAGTGTTAGAGAACATTACAATGTATCTTCAGCTTCATCACCTGTTACGCCCCTCCCCATCTTTACCCCCCCACTCAGTCCTCCCACCTCCTGGTCCTCCTTGTTCTCCTGGTCTTGCTTGTTCTCCTGGTCCTCCTGGTCCTCCTGGTCTTCCTCGTTCTCCTGGTCTTGCTTGTTCTCCTGGTCCTCCTGGTCCTCCTGGTCTTCCTGGTCCTCCTGGACCTCCTGGTCTTCCTCTTTCTCCTGGTCTCCCTGGTCCTCCTGGTCTTGCTTGTTCTCCTGGTCTCCCTGGTCTTGCTTGTTCTCCTGGTCTCCCTGGACCTCCTGGTCTTCCTCTTTCTCCTGGTCTCCCTGGACCTCCTGGTCTTCCTCGTTCTCCCGTCCCCTCTCAGCTCTCCATAGACTCGGACTCTGACATGACGGAGAGCTCTGGACTCCAGCAGGAAGTCGGCGTCCTGCGTCCTCAGAGGCCACGCCCCCTCGTCATCTTCATCATCGGTGAGAGAACAGAACAGAACCAGTTAGAGATCTGGACCCTGGACCTGGATCAAGTAGCTCCAGACCCAGGTCTTGTCTCTACAGCCCATAAGGTGGTGGAGTCGTTGGGCTCTAACTGGGCTCGTTAGGACGGAGGAGAGTTCTCAACGGGACCCGACCCGGTCCCAGTCTCGGTGTAGTGACCTTGGCCCTGGGCGTTGACCATATATGGTCGTGTTTGACTCTAGTTGCAGCTTGAGGAGGTTTAATTGATACTAAATTATCGAAGATAAAAAAAAAATCAAATAAAAAAAGATAAGGATGTGAGGGTCTAAGGACAGGGGATGTTGTTATTATGGGATGTGAAGCCCTTTGAGATGACCTGGTGGTAATAAAAGTGCCTTGCCTTGTCTCTGGTCCCATGGTGTCCTCAGGTGGACCAGGAAGTGGGAAGGGGAGCCAGACGGCGAGGTTGGTGCGCCGCTTCGGCCTCCGAGCCATCTCATTGGGCGACCTGCTCAGGAAGCAGCTGCTAAGCCACGCCTCCCCCAGCAGGAAGTGGGAAGTCATCTCAGAAATGATGAGTCATGGAGAGCTCGGCCCACAGGTGAGTCCACAAACACCTGGAGACCTGAACCAGAACCAGAACCAGAACCAGACCCAGAACCAGACCCAGAACCAGACCCAGAACCAGACCCAGAACCAGAACCAGACCCAGACCCAGACCGTAAACCACCTCCTGTTTGCAGGAGGAGACCATCTCAGAGCTGAGGAGGCAGCTGATTGGTCAGAGGGACGTCAGAGGTTTCATCGTGGATGGATTCCCGCGCGACGTCCACCAGGCTCTGAGCTTCCAGGAGCAGGTACTGACCAATCAGAGAGCGGCGTGTACAGGTAGACGCCAGGCAGCCGTGGAAACGTTAACCCCGCCCTCCCTGTGGTCAGATTGGCTCCCCCGACCTGGTGATGCTGCTGCTCTGCTCCAACGAGACGCTGAGCTGTCGTCTTCAGCAGCGAGCTTCTCGACTCGGTCTCCTAGGAGACAGTAGCCACACCCTCCGGAGACGCCTGGACACGTTTCAGAGGGACATTGTTTCTGTGAGGAGATACTACAGCCAGACTCACCTGCTGACCCAGGTACGGGGGGGGGGGGGGGGTAGAGGCTTGTTTACACTGGTTTACACGTGTTTACATAGAGGTTGTTTACACTTGTTTACGTGTGTGTGTGTGTGTGTGTGTGTGTGTGTGTGTGTGTGTGTGTGTGTGTGTGTGTGTGTGTGTGTGTGTGTGTGTGTGTGTGTGTGTGTGTGTGTGTGTGTGTGTGTGTGTGTGTGTGTGTGTGTGTGTGCAGGTGGATGCAGACAGAGAGGAGGAAGTGGTGTTTGCTGATCTGAGTTCAGTCATAAGAGAAAAGTTGCAGCTGAAGACTCAGTCAGGTATTGATTGATTGATTGATTGATTGATTATTGGTAGTTTATTGTGAGTCACTGATTGATTAGTTCCTTGATCTTGTTGTGTTTCTCTGTCTCCAGATCCAGCTGGTTTCCCAGAATGCATCAGTGAAGTCCAGGATCCTGTCCATTAGAAACACTGATCTAACTGACACAGTCTTTACGTACTGCTCCTTTAACGTCCTCTGTGTGTGCAAGTCAATGATCATTATGTCTGTCAGTGTGATGCAGTAGTAGTAACCATGGTAACCACCCGACTGGGATGGTAAATGATCTGAACTGTGAGTAGAACATGTTGTTGAACCCGACCTGGTGTGAAGACAGTTTCCTGTTTGACCTTCTGCCTCTGTACGATGGGTCTGTCTCTAAACGTCTCTGTACGATGGGTCTGTCTCTAAACGTCTCTGTACGATGGGTCTGTCTCTAAACGTCTCTGTACGATGGGTCTGTCTCTAAACGTCTCTGTACGATGGGTCTGTCTCTAAACGTCTCTGTACGATGGGTCTGTCTCTAAACGTCTCTGTACGATGGGTCTGTCTCTAAACGTCTCTGTACGATGGGTCTGTCTCTAAACGTCTCTGTACGATGGGTCTGTCTCTAAACGTCTCTGAACGATGGGTCTGTCTCTGAACGTCTCTGTACGATGGGTCTGTCTCTAAACGTCTCTGTACGATGGGTCTGT
This sequence comes from Decapterus maruadsi, assembly GCA_030347415.2. Lineage (NCBI taxonomy): Eukaryota > Metazoa > Chordata > Actinopteri > Carangiformes > Carangidae > Decapterus > Decapterus maruadsi. Next base: position 32,684,473 of record CM064895.1, read on the forward strand.
CTCTAAACGTCTCTGTACGATGGGTCTGTCTCTAAACGTCTCCGTACGATGGGTCTGTCTCTAAACGTCTCCGTACGATGGGTCTGTCTCTAAACGTCTGTACGATGGGTCTGTCTCTAAACGTCTCTGTACGATGGGTCTGTCTCTAAACGTCTCTGTACGATGGGTCTGTCTCTAAACGTCTCTGTACGATGGGTCTGTCTCTAAACGTCTCTGTACGATGGGTCTGTCTCTAAACGTCTCTGTACGATGGGTCTGTCTCTAAATGGGTCGTCTCTCGTCCTGTACGATGGGTCTGTCTCTAAACGTCTCTGTACGATGGGTCTGTCTCTAAACGTCTGTACGATGGGTCTGTCTCTAAACGTCTGTACGATGGGTCTGTCTCTAAACGTCTCTGTACGATGGGTCTGTCTCTAAACGTCTCTGTACGATGGGTCTGTCTCTAAACGTCTCCGTACGATGGGTCTGTCTCTGAACGTCTGTACGATGGGTCTGTCTCTAAACGTCTGTACGATGGGTCTGTCTCTGAACGTCTGTACGATGGGTCTGTCTCTAAACGTCTCTGTACGATGGGTCTGTCTCTAAACGTCTCTGTACGATGGGTCTGTCTCTAAACGTCTCCGTACGATGGGTCTGTCTCTGAACGTCTGTACGATGGGTCTGTCTCTAAACGTCTCTGTACGATGGGTCTGTCTCTAAACGTCTGTACGATGGGTCTGTCTCTAAACGTCTCTGTACGATGGGTCTGTCTCTAAACGTCTCCGTACGATGGGTCTGTCTCTGAACGTCTCCGTACGATGGGTCTCTGTACGATGGGTCTGTCTCTAAACGTCTCTGTACGATGGGTCTGTCTCTAAACGTCTCTGTACGATGGGTCTGTCTCTAAACGTCTCTGTACGATGGGTCTGTCTCTAAACGTCTCCGTACGATGGGTCTGTCTCTAAACGTCTCCGTACGATGGGTCTGTCTCTAAACGTCTCCGTACGATGGGTCTGTCTCTAAACGTCTCTGTACGATGGGTCTGTCTCTAAACGTCTGTACGATGGGTCTGTCTCTAAACGTCTCTGTACGATGGGTCTGTCTCTAAACGTCTCTGTACGATGGGTCTGTCTCTAAACGTCTCTGTACGATGGGTCTGTCTCTAAAACGATGGGTCGTCTCTGAACGTCTCTGTACGATGGGTCTGTCTCTAAACGTCTCTGTACGATGGGTCTGTCTCTAAATGGGTCGTCTAAACTGTACGATGGGTCTGTCTCTAAACGTCTCTGTACGATGGGTCTGTCTCTAAACGTCTCTGTACGATGGGTCTGTCTCTAAACGTCTCTGTACGATGGGTCTGTCTCTAAACGATGGGTCTGTCTCTAAACGTCTGTACGATGGGTCTGTCTCTAAACGTCTCTGTACGATGGGTCTGTCTCTAAACGTCTCTGTACGATGGGTCTGTCTCTAAACGTCTCTGTACGATGGGTCTGTCTCTAAACGTCTCTGTACGATGGGTCTGTCTCTAAACGTCTCTGTACGATGGGTCTGTCTCTAAACGTCTCCGTACGATGGGTCTGTCTCTAAACGTCTCCGTACGATGGGTCTGTCTCTAAACGTCTCCGTACGATGGGTCTGTCTCTAAACGTCTCCGTACGATGGGTCTGTCTCTAAACGTCTCCGTACGATGGGTCTGTCTCTAAACGTCTCTGTACGATGGGTCTGTCTCTAAACGTCTCCGTACGATGGGTCTGTCTCTAAACGTCTCTGTACGATGGGTCTGTCTCTAAACGTCTCTGTACGATGGGTCTGTCTCTAAACGTCTCTGTACGATGGGTCTGTCTCTAAACGTCTCTGTACGATGGGTCTGTCTCTGAACGTCTCTGTACGATGGGTCTGTCTCTAAACGTCTCTGTACGATGGGTCTGTCTCTAAACGTCTCTGTACGATGGGTCTGTCTCTAAACGTCTCTGTACGATGGGTCTGGGTCTGTCTCTAATGGGTCTGTCTCTGTACGATGGGTCTGTCTCTAAACGTCTCCGTACGATGGGTCTGTCTCTAAACGTCTCCGTACGATGGGTCTGTCTCTAAACGTCTCCGTACGATGGGTCTGTCTCTAAACGTCTCCGTACGATGGGTCTGTCTCTGTACGATGGGTCTGTCTCTAAACGTCTCTGTACGATGGGTCTGTCTCTAAACGTCTCCGTACGATGGGTCTGTCTCTAAACGTCTGTACGATGGGTCTGTCTCTAAACGTCTCTGTACGATGGGTCTGTCTCTAAACGTCTCTGTACGATGGGTCTGTCTCTGTACGATGGGTCTGTCTCTGAACGTCTCTGTACGATGGGTCTGTCTCTAAACGTCTCTGTACGATGGGTCTGTCTCTAAACGTCTCTGTACGATGGGTCTGTCTCTAAACGTCTCCGTACGATGGGTCTGTCTCTGTACGATGGGTCTGTCTCTAAACGTCTCCGTACGATGGGTCTGTCTCTAAACGTCTCTGTACGATGGGTCTGTCTCTAAACGTCTCTGTACGATGGGTCTGTCTCTAAACGTCTCTAAACGTCTCTAAACGTCTCTGTAAGTTACTTAGCGATGGTCTTGTCCCCCGGGTCGAGGACGGAGGTTGTCCGGCCGACCAGCTCTTGTTTATCCACATGACGCTGTTTAGACGTTTGTGAAGCTCCACCTGTGGTACCTACTAGTGCTACTACTAGTACTGCTACTAGTACTGCTACTAGTACTACTACTAGTACTACTACTAGTACTACTACTAGTACTACTACTAGTACTGCGTCAGTACTGTGTAGTACGAGGCCGTCAGTCAGGTTCCTCTCAGTCACACGTCAGTCTGCAGTGAAGGATTGTGGGAGATCAGTTTATTTTAAACTGAACCCCCCAGGTTCACACCATCAGTGGAGGGGGGGGGGGGGGTCAGAGCAGAGCATCATGGGTAACCACTGTCCTTATCACAACAGGAATGTTAATGACACAGAGACGAGACGTCAGAGACGAGATAAAGACACTGAAATAGACCCAGCACGTGCAGTTCAGACAGTTGTGTTACTGTTGTATTCATTGTGTACTCATTGTGTATTCATTGTGTACTCATTGTGTATTCATTGTGTATTCATCGTGAGTGAAGCAGGTTGTTGTGTTTAATAAGAAAGACAAACTTTTCTCCTGATTTCAGTGAAAATCTGCTGAAAGAAGTAAAACGTGTTAAAAACAAACAGCTTTAATGAGACGAGTCGTTTCAGTTTGGACTGAAATAAAACTAGTGTTCTGGACCCAGACTGTGATGAACCTTAATGCCCCCCAGGGGGGCAGGTCCACCCCCTCCTTCCTGAAGGTAACATCTGAACTCCTTGTTCAGAGGATGCTCAGGATCTGCCAGGATGACCTTTGACCTCTGAACACAGTAACTTGACAGTCTGTCTCCGCTGGGACGTCGTAGTCCTTAGTGATGCGGTAGGAGACATTTAGACTCCTGGCCCCGTAACAGCAGGCGGCCCCCTCCAGGTCCTGGACTCCAGGTCCTGGACTCCAGGTCCTGGACTCCCAGCTCTCTGGAAGCTTCTTATCTTCTGCTTCTATTCTCGTCTTCTTCCATGTTTGGTCGGTTCTCGTCTCCTCTCTCTGTCTCCGCCCTCCTCTGCTCTTATCGTCCCGTATATAAAGGACCGGGCTCCTCCACCTCCTCCGTCCTCCGTCCTCCGTCCTCTGTCGTCTGCAGCACAATGGCGCCCAAGAAAGTGGAGGCTAAGAAAGTGGAGCCCAAGAAGGCGGAGGTGAAGAAGGAGGAGCCTCCTCCTCCCCCCAAACCGGCCGAGCCGGAGCCCAAACCGGCCGAGGTGGACCTGAAGAGCATCGTGGTGGAGTTCAGCCCGGACCAGATCGAGGAGTTCAGAGACGCCTTCACGCTGTTCGACGAGACGCCGGCCGGCGAGATGAAGATCACGTACGCCCAGTGCGGAGACGTGATGCGAGCGCTGGGCCACAACCCGACCAACGGCGAGGTCCTGAAGCTGCTGGGCCGGCCCAAGGCCGAGGAGCTGCACGCCAAGCTGCTGGACTTCGACAGCTTCCTGCCCATGCTGCAGCACGTGGCCCGGTCCAAGGAGCAGGGCAACTTCGAGGACTTCGTGGAGGGTCTGAGGGTCTTCGACAAGGAGGGCAACGGCACGGTGATGGGGGCGGAGCTCCGCCACGTCCTCGCCACGCTGGGGGAGAAGATGACGGAGCACGAGGTGGACCGGCTGATGGTGGGACAGGAGGACGCCAACGGACACATCAACTACACCGAGTTCGTCAAACACATCCTGGCCGGCTAGAAACTAGAAGGGGGGTCCATGGGGGTCCATGGGGGTCCATGGGGGTCCATGGGGGTCCATGGGAGTCCATGGGGGTCCAGGGGGCCAGGGGGGGGGCATGGCCTGGGTAACTTGTGTGCTCTGATTATTTTATGAATAAAAGCTGTAGTAAAAAGTTGTACCTGTGTTTTTCAGTCACCACACACCTTCACTGCTGCTGCTGTCTGGTTTTCAACTAACTTTATTGATGATAGTGCGACGATACACAAACAGGACACGACAACACAAACAGAGACAGTAGAGTCGTTAAAATGAGAATTAAACAGAAACAATAACTATAATAATTACAATATAATTAGTATAATAATATAATATGGACTCTCCTGACGTCTCTAAATCAGGGTTAAAAGAAAACTTATGATCACTACAGCTTCACTGTTTGGTTTCCATAGCAACACCAAAAATTCATGCTAAACCTCTGATGCACGTTGCCTTCAGGGACAGTTGTTCATCAACAGTCTCTGTATTTCCCTCTAAAACAACTCTGTGTGGTAACGTTGTGTTATTATCTCATAGCGTGGTGAATGTGCAGGTCACAACTTGTCCACCAGAGCGTTGTGGAGTTGTTGGATTGTGTATTTGATGAGTTTGATGAGGGAAACCAAGAAATCCCATGAGCCTCCGTAGCGTAGCTCTGAGCAGCTCACGGCTCTGCTCCGCCGTTCTAAAAATAGCTTGCACCGACAATTAAAGATAACAAACCTACTGCTATGACTATAGGGGTTATGGTGATGGGCCAGTTTGACCATGCTAACATTGCTATGCTAACATTGCTATGCTAACATCGCTATGCTAACATTGCTATGCTAACATCGCTAACATGTAGCAGAAGGTAAAGTGTTTATGCTGCGTTCAATTGCACTCGTAACTCAGAAAGATCCGACCTCCGACTCGGAAAAATGCAATACAACGGCCCTTGAAGTCAGAACTCCGACTCGGGAACTCGGGTTGGATCCGAGCAGCCCGAGTTGGTCGGAATTACGTCACAGCAATATGGCGTCGCACACCGCGAGATGTATTTATTTATTTAGGCTATTTATTTTCCAACCTAGAAGGGAGAAGTTATGGAAAAGGGAATATCGCCTAGTTTCACGTGTACTGCAGTAAGAGTTGAATCTGCACGGCTCGCTGTGGCGCCTGCAGGATTCCCCTCATGGAGCAGGATTCCCCTCATGGAGCAGGATTCCCCTCATCTCCCCCAAGCAGCTGATGTTCTTCCCCAGCAGAACTTTTTGATGCTCTAAAGACGTCAGCTGACTGTGGCCCGCCATGTTTTCCGAGGTTGTGATGAAAGGCATTTACCTCGGAAGTTGGAATTTCCAGCGAGGATCTTTCTGAGTTCTGAGTGCAATCGAACGCAGCATTAGCATGTTAGCATGCTGATACCGGCTCATCAGCAGGGAACAGCAGGGGCTGATGGGAATGCTGACGACCACAACAAAGATCTATAAAGCTGCGTTCGTCACTGTTGCTCGTATCGCTGCAAAGAAACCACTCGTCAGTTTGGCTTTGATGACGTCGTGCCCTCCGCCATTTGTCTCTGTTTACGCCGGGATTACGGCATCAGAGAGAGAGTTGGGATTTCTCATTTATGGCGACGGAGCAACTTGAGGGAAAAAACGCTGTGTCGCTCGGAGCGCCAGCGTTTTTTCACCTGGGCGATAAAACGCTGAGTCGCTGGTTTGCATTGAGTGAAGATGTGAACTCGCCGGTGTGGACGCAGCTTAATAATCAATAGAACGTCTGAAGCTTCTCATGGACCAATCACAACACTCGACTCAGTGAAGGCAACGAGCTGCTGTCCTACATCTCCCATAATGCACCTGGGTGGACTATGTCTTTTATTGGTTGGTTTTCCACTGATGTGCGGCCACGGCGCTCCCTCTGCACCTCCTCGTCTATGATTGGCTGACAGACACCGGCCCGGCTCCGCTCTGACCGGCCGACACGGTGGCGTGCTGCTTGTCCTGATTGGCCAGCTGGGCGTAGAGGCGGGACTGGAGGAACCGTGGGTAACTGTCCGTCTCCATCAGGCTGAAGATCTGATCCTGGGCCAGCTGGAAGGAGGAGGGGCTAACGCCGAGGCGCAGGCTCCGGTTGGTCGATTCTCTCACAGCTGAGTCCACGTTGACCTGGAGACGGAGAGAGGCAACGTCAATGACCCATCAGCCGACCAATCACAGCTCACACTGCCGGGCCAACCGCTACCTGTCTCGCCGCGCTGGTGGAAATAAACTCGTCAAAGATCTTCGCCGCTCTCGTGGTCATTTTGCTGAGGGGGCGTGTCCTCTTGAATCTCTCCACAGCCAACCAGAAGTCTAGGTTCTCCTCGCTGAACTCTGACCTCAGGAAGTGACGGAACACAGCCAGACCATCTGACCAATGAGAAGAGAGTGTCAGCAGCCTCAGCGGAGTTGTGTGTGTCCACGCTGTGTTGGTTTATGTGACTTGAGGGGACGAATGACCCACATGTTTGTTGTCATGATGCTGACCTGGGCATTGTTTCTCAGTACATGAGAAAACCTTTCCTATCATTGCCCTTTTCCCTGCGTGGTTGAAGGAGATTGACTCCACGCTCCACTCCCTCCAGTGCCGACATTGTCCCCTTTAGTCACATAAACCAGTACGGGTGTGTGGACACGACATGGGATTTCTTGGTTTCCCTCATCAAACTCATCAAATACACAATCCAACAACTCCACAACGCTCTGGTGGACAAGTTGTGACCTGCACATTCACCATGACTATGAGATAATAACACAACGTTACCACACAGAGTTGTTTTAGAGGGAAATTCATGCAAAACCTCTGATGCACGTTGCCTTCAGGGACAGTTGTTCATCACCAGTCTCTGTATTTCCCTCTAAAACAACTCTGTGTGGTAACGTTGTGTTATTATCTCATAGCGTGGTGAATGTGCAGGTCACAACTTGTCCACCAGAGCGTTGTGGAGTTGTTGGATTGTGTATTTGATGAGTTTGATGAGGGAAACCAAGAAATCCCATGAGCCTCCGTAGCGTAGCTCTGAGCAGCTCACGGCTCTGCTCCACCGTTCTAAAAATAGCTTGCACCGACAATTAAAGATAACGAACCTACTGCTATGACTATAGGGGTTATGGTGATGGACCAGTCTGACTAAATGTTGAACTATCCCTTTAAGACGCTTACGTCCATCTTCCTCAAAGGGAAGTCTCATGGGCGAGAATTATGGGATATCGTGAGACTAGATTACGGCTAATTTGCAAAACACCTTTCAATGGAAACACCTGCAAAGAGCAATTGTACTTTTTCGAAATTTCAAAAATATCCCTTTTATTTTGTGAATCTCTGTGACGGAAACGCAGCTGGTGTTTCTCCGTGTGTTTATAGTGTTCTAGTGTCGTCTGCCCCAGGACGTCTCTCACCTCCGACCAGGACATTGTCTACATCAGCATGTGTGTCTGGTTAAATAAAGGTCAGTGAATGAATGATTGGTGAACTCCAACAGGAAGTTGGTCTTACACTGATTGGTCAGCAGAGCCTCCAGGCTGTCGGCCCACCTCAGCACCTCCCCCAGAGCCGGTCTGGAAAACACAACATCCACCTCTGATTGGTGCGTTCAGGGAGACGATCATCACTTAACAAAGCCAGACTAACCAACGGTCCAGACTGATCAGATCCAGACTAACCAACGGTCCAGACTTATCTGATCCAGACTAACCAACGGTCCAGACTGAACTGATCCAGACTGACCAACGGTCCAGACTGAACTGATCCAGACTGACCAACGGTCCAGACTGAACTGATCCAGACTAACCGACGGTCCAGACTGAACTGATCCAGACTGACCAACGGTCCAGACTGAACTGATCCAGACTGACCAACGGTCCAGACTGATCAGATCCAGACTAACCAACGGTCCAGACTGATCTGATCCAGACTAACCGACGGTCCAGACTGAACTGATCCAGACTAACCGACGGTCCAGACTGAACTGATCCAGACTAACCGACGGTCCAGACTGATCTGATCCAGACTAACCGACGGTCCAGACTGATCTGATCCAGACTAACCGACGGTCCAGACTGATCAGATCCAGACTAACCAACGGTCCAGACTGAACTGATCCAGACTAACCAACGGTCCAGACTGAACTGATCCAGACTAACCAACGGTCCAGACTGAACTGATCCAGACTAACCAACGGTCCAGACTGATCTGATCCAGACTAACCAACGGTCCAGACTGATCTGATCCAGACTAACCGACGGTCCAGACTGAACTGATCCAGACTAACCGACGGTCCAGACTGAACTGATCCAGACTGACGGTCCAGACTGATCAGATCCAGACTAACCGACGGTCCAGACTGACTGATCCTGATCCAGACTGAACTGATCCAGACTAACAGACGGTCCAGACTGAACTGATCCAGACTAACCGACGGTCCAGACTGAACTGATCCAGACTAACAGACGGTCCAGACTGAACTGATCCAGACTAACCAACGGTCCAGACTGAACTGATCCAGACTAACCGACGGTCCAGACTGAACTGATCCAGACTAACCGACGGTCCAGACTGAACTGATCCAGACTAACCGACGGTCCAGACTGATCAGATCCAGACTAACCGACGGTCCAGACTGAACTGATCCAGACTAACCGACGGTCCAGACTGAACTGATCCAGACTAACCGACGGTCCAGACTGAACTGATCCAGACTAACCGACGGTCCAGACTGATCAGATCCAGACTAACCGACGGTCCAGACTGAACTGATCCAGACTGACCGACGGTCCAGACTGAACTGATCCAGACTGACCAACGGTCCAGACTGATCAGGTCCAGGAGGAAGGTTTGTTGATACTACGATGAAAAAGAAAGACTGAAAGTAGACCACATGTTCCTACCTGTTGTTCCTCAGAGCTTTCTCCAAGCTGTTACCATGGAAACATGTGCTGTGTTTCCGTCGCCGTAGAAATGACAGGCGGCTACGAACATCAGTGGCTCTAAGGAGGTGAGGACAAGTCAGGGACAGGAAGTACAAACAGGAAGTACAAACCAAAACAACGACAAAGAGAAAGTGTGTGTGTGTGTGTGTGTGTGTGTGTGTGTGTGTGTGTGTGTGTGTGTGTGTGTGTGTGTGTGTGTGTGTGTGTGTGTGTGTGTGTGTGTGTGTGTGTGTGTGTGTGTGTGTGTGTGTGTGTGTGTGTGTTTACATACAGAGCCTTGGTTTTTTTCTTCAGCTGCAGGTTTTTGAACTCGGACTCCTGAACAGAACAAGAGACAACAGTCAGGTTCTACTGGACTCTACTGGTCTCTACCGGTCTCTACCGGTCTCTACTGGTCTCTACTGGTCTCTACCGGTCTCTACTGGTCTCTACCGGTCTCTACCGGTCTCTACTGGTCTCTACCGGTCTCTACTGGTCTCTACCAGTCTCTACCGGTCTCTACTGGTCTCTACCGGTCTCTACCGGTCTCTACTGGTCTCTACCGGTCTCTACTGGTCTCTACTGGTCTCTACTGGTCTCTACCGGTCTCTACTGGTCTCTACCGGTCTCTACCGGTCTCTACTGGTCTCTACTGGTCTCTACTGGTCTCTACCGGTCTCTACCGGTCTCTACCGGTCTCTACCGGTCTCTACCGGTCTCTACTGGTCTCTACTGGTCTCTACTGGTCTCTACCGGTCTCTACCGGTCTCTACCGGTCTCTACCGGTCTCTACCGGTCTCTACTGGTCTCTACCGGTCTCTACCGGTCTCTACCGGTCTCTACCGGTCTCTACTGGTCTCTACTGGTCTCTACCGGTCTCTACTGGTCTCTACCGGTCTCTACTGGTCTCTACTGGTCTCTACTGGTCTCTACTGGACTCTACCTGTCTCTACCGGTCTCTACTGGTCTCTACTGGTCTCTACTGGTCTCTACCGGTCTCTACTGGTCTCTACCGGTCTCTACCGGTCTCTACTGGTCTCTACTGGTCTCTACTGGTCTCTACTGGACTCTACCTGTCTCTACCGGTCTCTACCGGTCTCTACCGGTCTCTACTGGTCTCTACTGGTCTCTACTGGACTCTACCTGTCTCTACCGGTCTCTACCGGTCTCTACCGGTCTCTACTGGTCTCTACTGGTCTCTACTGGTCTCTACCGGTCTCTACTGGTCTCTACCGGTCTCTACCGGTCTCTACCGGTCTCTACCGGTCTCTACTGGTCTCTACTGGTCTCTACTGGTCTCTACTGGTCTCTACCGGTCTCTACCGGTCTCTACTGGTCTCTACTGGTCTCTACCGGTCTCTACTGGTCTCTACCGGTCTCTACTGGTCTCTACTGGTCTCTACTGGTCTCTACTGGACTCTACCTGTCTCTACCGGTCAGCTGGTTCCTCAGGGTTTGGAGGGAGGGGGGTCTCTCTGGTCTGGGTCTGGTCCAGGGTCTCCTGGTCTCTACCGGTGAGCCGGTGGTCTCTACTGGTCTCTACCGGTCTGTACCGGTCTCTACCGGTCTCTACTGGTCTCTACTGGTCTCTAGGAACTGGTCTCTCGGTCTCTAGCGGTCTCTACTGGTCTCTACGGTCTCTAGCTGGTCTCAATCAATCAAATAAAACTCCCCGGTCTCTACTGGTCTCTACTGGTCCCGCCCCCTGGCATCTGGTCCCCGCCCACTATGGTCTCTACCGGTCTCCCCCGGTCTCTACTGGTCTCCACGGTCTCTACTGGTCTCTACTGGTCTCTACTGGTCTCCCGGTCTCTGGTCCCCGGTCTCCACGGTCTGTCTCTACTGGTCTCTACTGGACTCCCCGGTCTCTACCGGTCTCTCTGGTCTCCCGGTCCCACTCTCTGAAGTCTCCGGTCTCTATGGTCTCTACTGGTCTCCCCGGTCTCACCGGACCCCACCCGGTCGCTACTGGTCTCTACTGGTCTCTACTGGTCTCTACTGGTCACCTGGTCCCCGGTCTCCACTCTCTACTGGTCTCTACTGGTCTCTACTGGTCTCATCTGACTCCCGGTCCCACTCTCTAAGTCTCCCGGTCCCACTGGTCTCTAAGTCCCTGCCGGTCTCCTGGCATCTGACCCCACGGTCTCCGGTCTCTACCGGTCTCTACCGGTCTCTACCTTGGGGCCGTTCAGCAGCAGCAGCATCTGGTGCAGTGACCCCCCCTCTCTGGTCAGCTGGTTCCTCAGGGTTTGGAGGGAGGGGGGGTCTGGGTCTGGGTCTGGGTCTGGGTCCAGGGTCCCGGGTCGGGTGAGCCGGTGGATGGTGCTGTCAGACAGGAAGCGCGGCGAGCACGGCTCCTGCAGCAGGAACCCCTCGGACAGCGAGCGCCGCAGGACTGGACAACGAGCCGTCAATCAATCAATCAAATAAAACAACCCCGCCCACTCTGTGAAGCCCCGCCCCCGGGATCTGACCCCGCCCACTCTGTGAAGCCCCGCCCACTATGTGAAGCCCCGCCCCCGGGCATCTGACCCCGCCCACTCTGTGAAGCCCCGCCCCCGGGATCTGACCCCGCCCACTCTGTGAAGCCCCGCCCCCTGAGAGACTCACCTGCAGGTCTGAGCTCCTCCTGCTCTTCCTCTTCATCTTCGTCTTCATCTTCGTCTTCATCACTCTCCCGCTCCTTCATGTCGAGGTGGGCGGGGCTTAGTAACAGGCCACGCCCCCAGACGCCTCCGGTGCTCTCTGATGTTTCGGAGGCGCTCTCGCCCTCTCCTTGCTGCCGCTCCTCTACGTCTTCATCCTCTTCCTCCCTCCTCCTCCTCCTCCTCCTCCTCCTCTCCTCCTCCTCCTCCTCCTCCCCCCCCCTCCCCCTCTCCTTCCAGACCGGACTCCTCTGGGCGCCGGCGCCGGCGGTGTGGGGGAGGAGGGGGGGGGGCAGGGCAGCGCTGGTCCTGGGTGGAGGTGAGGAGGAGGCGTACGGACGGAGGGGGGAGGAGTCAGACTGACCCACGGAGAGGAGGGCCGTCTCCGTGGCGACCTGCTGGTGATGGATGTTGTCATGGAGACACAGACGGACTCGGACCTTCTGCTCGATGCTGAACGACTCGAGGCTGACGACGCGACGGGAGCAGGAAGTCTGGAGGAGGTAGAGGAGGAGGGGCTCCGAGGGCACTGTAAACAACAACAACAACAACAACAACAACAACAACGGGTTAGTGTCTGTAAACAACAACAACAACAACAACAGGTTAGTGTCTGTAAACAACAACAACAACAACGGGTTAGTGTCTGTAAACAACAACAACAACAACAACAACAACAACAACGGGTTAGTGTCTGTAAACAACAACAACAACAACGGGTTAGTGTCTGTAAACAACAACAACAACAACAACAACAGGTTAGTGTCTGTAAACAACAACAACAACGGGTTAGTGTCTGTAAACAACAACAACAGGTTAGTGTCTGTAAACAACAACAACAGGTTAGTGTCTGTAAACAACAACAACAACAACAGGTTAGTGTCTGTAAACAACAACAACAGGTTAGTGTCTGTAAACAACAACAACAACAGGTTAGTGTCTGTAAACAACAACAACAACAGGTTAGTGTCTGTAAACAACAACAGGTTAGTGTCTGTAAACAACAACAACAACAGGTTAGTGTCTGTAAACAACAAGGTTAACAACAGGTTAGTGTCTGTAAACAACAACAACAGGTTAGTGTCTGTAAACAACAACAGGTTAGTGTCTGTAAACAACAACAACAGGTTAGTGTCTGTAAACAACAACAACAGGTTAGTGTCTGTAAACAACAACAACAACAACAACAACAGGTTAGTGTCTGTAAACAACAACAACAACAACAACAACAGGTTAGTGTCTGTAAACAACAACAACAACAACAGGTTAGTGTCTGTAAACAACAACAACAACAGGTTAGTGTCTGTAAACAACAACAGGTTAGTGTCTGTAAACAACAACAACAACAGGTTAGTGTCTGTAAACAACAACAACAACAGGTTAGTGTCTGTAAACAACAACAACAACAACAACAGGTTAGTGTCTGTAAACAACAACAACAACAGGTTAGTGTCTGTAAACAACAACAACAACAACAGGTTAGTGTCTGTAAACAACAACAACAACAGGTTAGTGTCTGTAAACAACAACAACAGGTTAGTGTCTGTAAACAACAACAGGTTAGTGTCTGTAAACAACAACAACAGGTTAGTGTCTGTAAACAACAACAACAACAGGTTAGTGTCTGTAAACAACAACAACAACAGGTTAGTATCTGTAAACAACAACAACAACAACAGGTTAGTGTCTGTAAACAACAACAACAGGTTAGTGTCTGTAAACAACAACAACAACAGGTTAGCGTCTGTAAACAACAACAACAGGTTAGTGTCTGTAAACAACAACAACAACAGGTTAGCGTCTGTAAACAACAACAACAGGTTAGTGTCTGTAAACAACAACAACAGGTTAGTGTCTGTAAACAACAACAACAGGTTAGTGCCTGTAAACAACAACAGGTTAGTGTCTGTAAACAACAACAACAACAAGTTAGTGTCTATAAACAACAACAACAACAGGTTAGTGTCTGTAAACAACAACAACAACAAGTTAGTGTCTGTAAACAACAACAACAGGGGTCCGTTTCACAAAGCAGGTTTAATGAAAACTCTGAGTCTGTTAACCCTGAAATGAGGCAAACTCTGGGTTTTCCATTTCAGAAAGGGAGGAAACTCAAACCAGGGAAAGAGGAGTAACTCCGGCCCGTTTCACAAAGAGAGGTAACTGAAACTCTGAGTCAGTTACTCCGGCAACATACTCCGTGAAACTAACCTGGTCAGGAGCAGGTTTTCTCCAACTAACCCTGAGTTTCTCCTTTTTATCTGAAGCTCGGCGTCAGCATTCATATGTCACTCCACCGTGAGAAGTGGGAGGGGCAAGCTTTTTTTTTCGCTGGTTACCATGGTGAATCATGCTTTTCATCTCCCCGTAACTCAGGGTGAAGTTACTCAGAGTTGAATGAACTAACTGTTATCACCTGTTCTGAAACCCACAACTCTGATTCCTATCTCAGAGTAGATCAACTCAGAGTTCAGGATTTGACTCAGAGTTTATTGAACCTGCTTTGTGAAACGGACCCCTGGTTAGTGTCTGTAAACAACAACAACAACAACAGGTTAGTGTCTGTAAACAACAACAACAACAACAAGGGTTAGGGTAACCATGGTTACTACTAACCCTCTCGTAGCTGCAGTGCGTTCAGGTACAGCGGACTCTGTAGGACGTTGCAGCGTCCGGCTTCGTCCTCTCTGGTAAGCAGCAGCAGGTCGCTGTAGATCAACACTGTCACCTAGGCAACACACACACACACACACACACACACACACACACACACACACACACACACACACACACACACACCAAGGTGAGCTTCCTGAGCGGTTTTCCAGAAACGTCTGATTCCTGGTTCTCCATGTTGCCATGGACGATGTGGTTGACGATGTGGTCAGACCTGAGGTCACGAGGTCATCTCAGAGTGGATGATGTCACTCTGACCTCTGACCTCTGACCTCTGACCTCTGACCTCTGACCTCCACTAACAACGGCTCCTCTTCACTTTACTGAAAATATGAAACTAAAACGCTGCAGATTCCCAGTACTACCGTGTGGCGCAGTGTGTTCCTGTCTGAACCCTGTGGCGCAGTGTGTTCCTGTCTGAACCCTGTGGCGCAGTGTGTTCCCGTCTCTGCCGTGTGGCGCAGTGTGTTCCTGTCTCTGCCGTGTGGCGCAGTGTGTTCCTGTCTGAACCCTGTGGCGCAGTGTGTTCCTGTCTGAACCCTGTGGCGCAGTGTGTTCCTGTCTGAACCCTGTGGCGCAGTGTGTTCCTGTCTCTGCCGTGTGGCGCAGTGTGTTCCTGTCTGAACCCTGTGGCGCAGTGTGTTCCTGTCTGAACCCTGTGGTGCAGTGTGTTCCTGTCTCTGCCGTGTGGCGCAGTGTGTTCACCTTGGCGGGCATCGAGTCGGCCTGGTGCAGCACCATCTCCTCTGACATCAGCAGCGTCCGGTCTGGGCTGCACAGGTCCAGAGGCTGCAACGACAACAACAACAACAACAACAACATGTAAACAACGCTGTTCAGCTGTTCCTCCTGTCTCCGTGACAACAACCTGCTGCTCTGTGATTGGTCCGTTTAGTCAGGAAGTAGAACCTCACCTGGACGAAGACGGGGAAGATGAGCGTTTTGGGCGCCAGCGTCACGTAGCCGCCGTAGGCCGAGCAGGGCAGGTGTGATTGGACGATGGTGCAGTTCTGATAGTTGCCATAGTTACCAGGTGCAGCAGAGGAGAGGGTGTGGCTGGTGAAGGGTTGCCGTGGCGACGCGGGCTGGGGGTCGTGCAGGAGGCTGTGACCTCTGGCGGGGTGAGTCTGGTACAGACGGCCTGGAGATCAATCACCAACAGAACCATCAGTTCCTCACAAACCCATCAATAACCAATAACCAATAACCAATAAGCAGCTGGTTCTCAGGTTCCCAGGTTCTCTGGTTCTCACCGATGGTTCCGCCGCCGTCGGGGTAAACAGGCTGCAGCAGCTGGAACATGGAACACACGGAGAACCTCGTTATTACACCAGAACACCGACGGTTCTTCACAAGGTTCTACTGTCAGGTTCTACTGTCAGGTTCTACTGTCAGGTTCTACTGTCAGGTTCTTCTGTCAGGTTCTTCTATCAGGTTCTTCTGTCAGGTTCTACTGTCAGGTTCTACTGTCAGGTTCTACTGTCAGGTTCTTCTGTCAGGTTCTTCTGTCAGGTTCTTCTGTCATGTTCTACTGTCAGGTTCTACTGTCAGGTTCTACTGTCAGGTTCTACTGTCATGTTCTACTGTCAGGTTCTACTGTCAGGTTCTTCTGTCAGGTTCTACTGTCAGGTTCTTCTGTCAGGTTGTACTGTCAGGTTCTACTGTCAGGTTCTTCTGTCAGGTTCTTCTGTCAGGTTCTTCTGTCAGGTTCTACTGTCAGGTTCTACTGTCAGGTTCTTCTGTCAGGTTCTTCTGTCAGGTTCTTCTGTCAGGTTCTTCTGTCAGGTTCTTCTGTCAGGTTCTTCTGTCAGGTTCTACTGTCAGGTTCTTCTGTCAGGTTCTTCTGTCAGGTTCTACTGTCAGGTTCTTCTGTCAGGTTCTACTGTCAGGTTCTACTGTCAGGTTCTTCTGTCAGGTTCTACTGTCAGGTTCTACTGTCAGGTTCTTCTGTCAGGTTCTTCTGTCAGGTTCTACTGTCAGGTTCTTCTGTCAGGTTCTATTGTCAGGTTCTTCTGTCAGGTTCTATTGTCAGGTTCTACTGTCAGGTTCTTCTGTCAGGCTCTACTGTCAGGTTCTACTGTCAGGTTCCTCTGTCAGGTTCCACTGTCAGGTTCTACTGTCAGGTTCTTCTGTCAGGTTCTACTGTCAGGTTCTACTGTCAGGTTCTTCTGTCAGGTTCTTCTGTCAGGTTCTACTGTCAGGTTCTTCTGTCAGGTTCTTCTGTCAGGTTCTACTGTCAGGTTCTACTGTCAGGTTCTACTGTCAGGTTCTTCTGTCAGGTTCTTCTGTCAGGTTCTTCTGTCAGGTTCTTCTGTCAGGTTCTACTGTCAGGTTCTACTGTCAGGTTCTACTGTCAGGTTCTTCTGTCAGGTTCAGGTTCTACTGTCAGGTTCTACTGTCAGGTTCTTCTGTCAGGTTCTTCTGTCAGGTTCTACTGTCAGGTTCTTCTGTCAGGT
Source organism: Decapterus maruadsi (assembly GCA_030347415.2). NCBI lineage: Eukaryota > Metazoa > Chordata > Actinopteri > Carangiformes > Carangidae > Decapterus > Decapterus maruadsi. The sequence continues at coordinate 32,701,515 of CM064895.1, forward strand.
TCTTCTGTCAGGTTCTTCTGTCAGGTTCTTCTGTCAGGTTCTACTGTCAGGTTCTACTGTCAGGTTCTACTGTCAGGTTCTACTGTCAGGTTCTTCTGTCAGGTTCTACTGTCAGGTTCTACTGTCAGGTTCTACTGTCAGGTTCTTCTGTCAGGTTCTTCTGTCAGGTTCTTCTGTCAGGTTCTACTGTCAGGTTCTTCTGTCAGGTTCTACTGTCAGGTTCTACTGTCAGGTTCAGGTTCTACTGTCAGGTTCTTCTGTCAGGTTCTTCTGTCAGGTTCTTCTGTCAGGTTCTACTGTCAGGTTCTACTGTCAGGTTCTACTGTCAGGTTCTTCTGTCAGGTTCAGGTTCTACTGTCAGGTTCTACTGTCAGGTTCTACTGTCAGGTTCTACTGTCAGGTTCTTCTGTCAGGTTCTTCTGTCAGGTTCTTCTGTCAGGTTCTTCTGTCAGGTTCTTCTGTCAGGTTCTTCTGTCAGGTTCTACTGTCAGGTTCTACTGTCAGGTTCTACTGTCAGGTTCTTCTGTCAGGTTCTACTGTCAGGTTCTACTGTCAGACTGTTCTGTCAGGTTCTACTGTCAGGTTCTACTGTCAGGTTCTTCTGTCAGGTTCTTCTGTCAGGTTCTACTGTCAGGTTCTTCTGTCAGGTTCTACTGTCAGGTTCTACTGTCAGGTTCTTCTGTCAGGTTCTTCTGTCAGGTTCTTCTGTCAGGTTCTTCTGTCAGGTTCTTCTGTCAGGTTCTACTGTCAGGTTCTTCTGTCAGGTTCTTCTGTCAGGTTCTACTGTCAGGTTCTTCTGTCAGGTTCTTCTGTCAGGTTCTTCTGTCAGGTTCTACTGTCAGGTTCTACTGTCAGGTTCTTCTGTCAGGTTCTACTGTCAGGTTCTTCTGTCAGGTTCTACTGTCAGGTTCTACTGTCAGGTTCTACTGTCAGGTTCTTCTGTCAGGTTCTTCTGTCAGGTTCTACTGTCAGGTTCTACCCCCCCCCCCCCCACTCTGACTCACCTGTCCTCCTGGACCGACAGGTGACAGGATGATGTAATTGTCTCCATTTGATGATGTTCTTCTGTCAGGTTCTTCTGTCAGTTCTTGGTGGTTCTACTGGGGAGTTCTACTGTCAGGTTCTTCTGTCAGGTTCTCTGTCAGGTTCTTCCTCAGGTTCTCCTGTCAGGTTCTCCCGTTCCTGTCAGAGTTCTTCTGTCAGGTTCTTCTAAGGTTCGACTGGTCCGTGTTCCCTGTGACCCCGTCTCGGCCATGGTTACTTTGTCAGGTTGTTCCGTCAGGTTCTTCCTGTCAGGTTCTATTGTCAGGAGATCAGGACATGTCAGGTTCTTCTGTCAGATTCAGTGTCAGGTTCTTCTGTCAGGTTCTTCTGTCAGGTTCTTCTGTCAGGTTCTTCTGTCAGGTTCTACTGTCAGGTTCTACTGTCAGGTTCTTCTGTCAGGTTCTACTGTCAGGTTCTTCTGTCAGGTTCGGTCTGTCAGCTGTCAGGAGAACTTCTGTCAGGTTCACCACCAGGTTCTATCTGTCAGGACGGTCAGTTCTCCTGTCAGGGTCAGGTTCTACTGTCAGGTTCTACTGTCAGGTTCTACTGTCAGGTTCACTGTGCTGGTTATGTTGTAACATGGGGTTCAGACTGTCAGGTTCGCCGTCAGGTTTACCTGATGGTTCTTCTGTCAGGTTCTTCTGTCACACACTTCCATGTTCTTCCTGTCAGGAAGTCCGTTGAGCTGTCAGGTTCAGGTTCTCCCTGTCTGAGTCCGGACTGGTTCTTCTGTCAGGTTCTTCTGTCAGGTTCTACTGTCAGGTTCTACTGTCAGGTTCACACAGTCTGTCATCAGGTTCTTCCACCAGCACCATCGTCAGGTTCTTCTGTCAGGTTCTTCTGTCAGGTTCTTCTGTCAGGTTCTACTGTCAGGTCTTCTGTCAGGTTCTTCTGTCAGGTTCTACTGTCGGTTCAGATGGTGAATCAGGTTCTACTGTCAGGTTCTACTGTCAGGTTCTTCTGTCAGGTTCTACTGTCAGGTTCTACTGTCAGACTGTTCTGTCAGGTTCTACTGTCAGGTTCTTCTGTCAGGTTCTACTGTCAGGTTCTACTGTCAGACTGTTTGCACGTTAGCCTGTTAGCACGTTCACCTGTCCTCCTGGACCGACAGGTGTTGGATGTTAGCATGTTCCATTTTGATGCCTGTTGGTTCCTTCAGCCTGTGGTGGGACGGAGAACGTTCCTCCACGTTAGCCTCTTCCTGTCCTCTTCCTCCTCCTTCAGCTGGAGGCATAGTGACATAGTGACATAGTGACAGAACCACCACTGTCACACTAACATCCCAGGTCTAAAAGCAGGAACCTGTTTGGGATCGAAGCCCGACTCCGCCTTCAATTTAAAACTGCTTTCAGCCCCGATGAGTTCCTCTGCAGATAATGTGTTATTTAGAGGCTGCATTCTGCTCCGGTAGACTCCATTATTATTATGGGATATACGCGGCTCTGGATGGAGATCATTACATCACAACTTGGAACGACAACGGAGTTTAGGATAGAAATAACAGTGTGCAGGTTGTTGTAAAATGGGGGGTCAGGAATTACCCTTTGAACTGAATTTCACACTTCCATGTCTCAGAAGGAAGTCCGTTTTGCAGGAAATTTTTGAGTGGGAATAAAAATGTGTGGCCGCCTGCAACGAGCCAATCACACAGTCTGTCATCATCACCACCAGCACCATCGCCATGACGACAGCTGTAGTCCGGGTCGTACCTGGGTCCACGGCCTGGACTCTGACGGGACAGTCGGAGCAGATGGTGAATCCAAACCCGTCTTTTCCTCGAGCGACGCTCACCTGCAGAGAACCACCGTTAGCACGTTAGCCTGTTGGCACGTTAGCCTGTTAGCACGTTAGCCTGTTGGCACGTTAGCCTGTTAGCACGTTAGCCTGTTAGCACGTTAGCCTGTTAGCACGTTAGCGATCAACTGGAGGCATAGTGACAGGACCACCACTGTCACACTAACATCCCAGGTCTTTATGTGTGTTTAAACAGTCTGTGTTTGGGAGCTGGATCCTGACTCTCAATTTAAAACTGCTTTCAGTCCTGGAGTTGGATCAGCAGATAATCTGGGTCTGGGTCTGGGTCTGATCTGGATCTGGACCAGGACTTATTATGGGATATACATGTGTACTTTCCTGGATGGAGTATTAGATCACAACTTGGAACTTATTACGGAGTTTAGGATAGAAATAAGGTCCATTTCCAAACAAAGGAATTACTTTTACTGAATTTGGTTCCAGAAGGCTTTTTAAACTTAATGGGAATAAAAATGGTCCTGAGAACCTTCTAGATCCAGTTCCTGAGAACCTTCTAGATCCAGTTCCTGAGAACCTTCTAGATCTTTTAAGAACCCAGCTCCAGACTCAGCTGTTGTTCTGCCACCTGTTGGCAGGTAGGGGGCGTGTGCCAGGTGATTCTGAGCAACAGCTAAAGGTCGACACGTCCTCACAGTTTCTCTCCACAAAGGAAGGTAAACGTCCCTGAGTTCAGACTGACAGGCTGATATTACACTCCTCAGCTCTGAGCAGTGTGTGTGTGAAGCTCCACACGTTAGTGAAGTGGTGTGTGTGTGTGTGTGGATGAAACTAAAGTTTCTTAGTTTTTAAACAGTCTGTGTTTGCTTCAGCTGGATCCTCTCTCTCACACCTCACTGTCCTGGATCTGGATCTGGATCTGGGTCTGGGTCTGGGTCTGGATCTGGATCTGGTCCAGGACTGTACTTCAGTACATGTGTACTTTCCCTGAGTATTACATCTCTGTGGTACTTATTACTCTACTTGAATACATTTCCAAGACAAATATTAGTGTCTTTGACACAATAACTGCAGTTCTGCTTTAAAACTATGAGACGTTTACTCTGATTCCACTTTTACTTCAAGTACCTTTAAAAGCAAGTACTTTTTACTCTTACTGCAGTAACAGGTGGACTGAGAAACTTTTAACAGAGTACATTCTGACCACAAGTATTTGTACTCTTACTCAAGTACTGGGGTCGAATACTCTGTCCATCTCCACACACACACACACACACACACACACACACACACACACACACACACACACACTCAGGAAGCTCTGGATGTTTTGACAACCAGCCAGAAGTGACATCACAGCGTTCAGCCAATCAGACGAGCCCTTTCTTTCCACATCGACTCTGTGTGTGTGTGTGTGTGTGTTGTGTGTGTTAGTTTCTACAGATTAAATCAACCTCCAGTGACTTTAAAGGGATAGTTCAACATTTTGACAGATGTCAGATGTGCTGTCGTCCTTTAAAGGGACAGTCTGTAACTTATTGTCTTTAATCTCACCTGCTACAGATCAAAGCTTCCTGGTTCCTTAGAACGAGTCGTTACAAGTCGTTACAAACACGTCAGTGGGCGACGCACCGAACCGAGGCGGCCATGTTGCATCCTGACCGTAGGTAACCACGGAAACTGAGCGGCGCCGTCGGCTCGGCCTGTTAAAACTGTCTCCACTGTGTCGTGTGAGGAAGGACGGAGGCTGGTGGTGCATTCAGGTGCAGTCAGACAGACGGCCGTCGGCAAACCAACAACACCACATCACCATGACAACATGTTGTTTACATAGAGGTTGTTTATCCTGTTACTGCAGCGTCTGTTGTCTGTCTGACGTCTGAACGCAGCATCAACAAAACACCGCTTCCTACGGACTGTACCTTTAACCGCTTCCTACGGACTGTACCTTTAACCGCTTCCTACGGACTGTACCTTTAACCGCTTCCTACGGACTGTCCCTTTAACCGCTTCCTACGGACTGAACCTTTAACCGCTTCCTATGGACTGTACCTTTAACCGCTTCCTACGGACTGAACCTTTAACCGCTTCCTACGGACTGTACCTTTAACCGCTTCCTACGGACTGTTCCTTTAACCGCTTCCTACGGACTGAACCTTTAACCGCTTCCTACGGACTGTACCTTTAACCGCTTCCTATGGACTGTACCTTTAACCGCTTCCTACGGACTGTACCTTTAACCGCTTCCTACGGACTGTACCTTTAACCGCTTCGTATGGACTGTACCTTTAACCGCTTCCTACGGACTGTACCTTTAACCGCTTCCTACGGACTGTACCTTTAACAACGTTAATAACAACTGCTTCAGTGAACAATAACACACACACAGACACACACACACACACACACAGACACACACACAGACACACACAGACCTGGGGCAGGTTCTGTCCGATGCAGACTCGACACAGACGGTGGATCGTGTGCATGTTGGTTTAAATCCTCTGGACCCGTTTGTCCATCTGATCGTCCTGCTGGACCAGGACCAGGACCAGGACCAGGACCAGCACCAGGACCAGGACCAGGACCAGGACCAGGACCAGCACCAGGACCAGCACCAGGACCAGGACCAGGACCAGGACCAGGACCAGGACCAGGACCAGGACACACTGCCCGGTGGTAACACAGGTCCAGATACGAGAGGGAACAGAGTCCGAGTCCAGGAGACTCCAGGAGCAGGAGAATGGAACCAGGTCCAGGTCCAGAATCTGAGGCTAAACCGGGTCCAGATCCAGATCCAGATCCAGGGACCAGGTCTGACCAGGTCTGACCAGGTCCTGCTGCTCCAGGTGAACTGTGAGCCTGTTCACGGCTCTGGTGTCCAGAGCAGAGTGTGTGTGGGAACCGACAGACAGAAGAATCACAGGAAACACACACACACACAAAAACACGAGATGTTTCCCTGTGATAAGACACACACTTCCTGAACACACACACACACACACACACACATCTCCATGGTAACGACCCGGCGTGAGGAGCAGCGCTCCGTCAGGACCAGACCAATCAGAGTCGCTACAAACAGCTGAACGGCCTGAAGCGCTGATCGCCAGTTCGACTCCCGACCGATACCGAGACCATCGTCACTGAGAGTTTCACCTTTATTCATTATAAAAGGCCCCGTGGCCCCAACGGCTCGGTGCCGTGGCCCTAACGGCTCGGTGCCATGGCCCCAACGGCTCGGTGCCGTGGCCCTAACGGCTCGGTGCCGTGGCCCCAACGGCTCGGTGCCGTGGCCCTAACGGCTCGGTGCCATGGCCCCGTGGCCCCAACGGCTCATTGCCGTGGCCCCGTGGCCCCAACGGCTCGGTGCCGTGGCCCTAACAGCTCGGTGCCGTGGCCCCGTGGCCCCAACGGCTCGGTGCCGTGGCCCCGTGGCCCCAACGGCTCGGTGCCGTGGCCCCGTGGCCCCAACGGCTCGATGCCGTGGCCCCAACGGCTCGGTGCCGTGGCCCCGTGGCCCTAACAGCTCGGTGCCGTGGCCCCGTGGCCCTAACAGCTCGGTGCCGTGGCCCCGTGGCCCAAACAGCTCGATGCCGTGGCCCCGTGGCCCCAACGGCTCGGTGCCGTGGCCCCGTGGCCCCAACGGCTCGGTGCCGTGGCCCCGTGGCCCCAACGGCTCGATGCCGTGGCCCCAACGGCTCGGTGCCGTCCATCGGTGTTCAAACATTGCCGTGGCCCCCAACGGCTCGATGCCGTGGCCCCGTGGCCCCAACGGCTCGGTGCCGTGGCCCCAACGGCTCGGTGCCGTGGCCCCGTGGCCCAAACAGCTCGATGCCGTGGCCCCGTGGCCCCAACGGCTCGATGCCGTGGCCCCGTGGCCCCAACGGCTCGGTGCCGTGGCCCCAACGGCTCGGTGCCGTGGCCCTAACGGCTCAGTGCAGTGGCCCCGTGGCCCTAACAGCTCGGTGCCGTGGCCCTAACGGCTCGGTGCCGTGGCCCTAACGGCTCGGTGCCGTGGCCCCGTGGCCCTAACGAACTCTACGTTGTGTTTGTGATGAAAACAGCTCAACTAACGTGTGTGTGTGTGTGTGTGTGTGTGTGTGTGTGTGTGTGTGTGTGTGTGTGTGTGTGTGTGTGTGTGTGTGTGTGTGTGTGTGTGTGTGTGTGTGTCTTCACTCTATTATTCATCACATGTGAATCTTTGATGAAACACACACAAACATCTGGGCTAAAGTTCAGCTGCTCTAAGACTCCGGAGAGTCAGTGTGGGACCATCTTGAACCTGGACCAGACCTGGTCCTGGTCCTGGTCCTGGTCCTGGTCCAGGGAAAACCAGGAGAAGCTCAGGTGGGATCAGACCCCCCCCCCCCCCAGGACGGACAGACGTGGACTCACCGTGGTCTGGGTCCAGCTGGAGAACCGGGCTGGGACCGAGGTGGTCCCGGCTGGACCGAGGCTGTGGAGGGTCCTGGAGCCGGTCCTGGTCCTGGTGGTCCTGGTCCTGGAGGGCATGGTGGCCACAGCAGCGGGGGGGGTCAGGTCCAGATCCAGAGCAGAGTCCGGAGTCCGCCTGAGGTCGGCTGCAAGCAGAGAACCACCATCATCATCATCGTCGTCTCCCCAAGACCAGACCACGTTCCTCCAGAACATCCTGTCCTCAGAACAGACCAGGACCAGGACCAGGACCGAGCCAGACCAGATGAGACCAGGCTCCGAGACCAGAGTCCAGACTGACCCCCCTGACTGGTCCAGACAGCTTCAGACTGGTTCTTCTCAGGTCCTGGTCTGGTTCTCAGCTGTGGTTCTGGTTCAGGTCTGGTTCTCAGGTCCTGGTCTGGTTCTGGTTCAGGTCTAGTCCAGGTCTGGTTCAGGTCTGGTTCTCAGGTCCTGGTCTGGTTCTGGTTCAGGTCTAGTCCAGGTCTGGTTCAGGTCTGGTTCTCCTCAGGTCCTGGTCTGGTTCTGGTTCAGGTCTAGTCCAGGTCTGAGGACTTCTTCTGTCTCAGGATGTTACCGCTCCTCTCTCTCTCTCTGTCGACCGGGCGATCGAGTGCCATGGTGTGTGTGTGTGTTGGGGGTAAATGATGGAGTCAGGAGGGGGGGGGGGGGGGGGTATTGTGAGGGTCACATGGTTACCAGGCAGCTTCTCATCACCATGGCAACCATGTGGACCCCCGGGGAGAGAGAGAGCACTGCTTACTCGCCCCTCTCTCTCCTGTCACTATAAATAAACTATAGGTTTACACGGTGTGTGTGTGTGTGTGTGTGTGTGTGTGTGTGTGTGTGTGTGTGTGTGTGTGTGTGTGTGTGTGTGTGTGTGTGTGTGTGTGTGTGTGTGTGTGTGTGTGTGTGTGTGTGTGTGTGTGTGTGTGTGTGTGTGTGAACTGTGTCACAGTAAAACCATGACGACTCTGCTTCATCTTGAAAAACCACCATCCATGTTGTTAGCGTGTTGTTGTTAGCGTGTTGTTGTCAGCGTGTTGTTGTTAGCGTGTTGTTGTCAGCGTGTTGTTGTCAGCGTGTTGTTGTCAGCGTGTTGTTGTTATCGTGTTGTTGTCAGCGTGTTGTTGTTAGCGTGTTGTTGTCAGCGTGTTGTTGTCAGCGTGTTGTTGTCAGTGTGTTGTTGTCAGCGTGTTGTTGTTAGCGTGTTGTTGTCAGCGTGTTGTTGTCAGCGTGTTGTTGTCAGCGTGTTGTTGTCAGCGTGTTGTTGTCAGCGTGTTGTTGTCAGTGTGTTGTTGTCAGCGTGTTGTTGTTATCGTGTTGTTGTCAGCGTGTTGTTGTCAGCGTGTTGTTGTCAGCGTGTTGTTGTCAGCGTGTTGTTGTTAGCGTGTTGTTGTCAGCGTGTTGTTGTTAGCGTGTTGTTGTCAGCGTGTTGTTGTCAGCGTGTTGTTGTTAGCGTGTTGTTGTTAGCGTGTTGTTGTCAGCGTGTTGTTGTCAGCGTGTTGTTGTCAGCGTGTTGTTGTCAGCGTGTTGTTGTCAGCGTGTTCTTGTCAGCGTGTTGTTGTTAGCGTGTTGTTGTCAGTGTGTTGTTGTTAGCGTGTTGTAGTTAGCGTGTTGTTGTTAGCATGTTGTCATCATGTTGTTGTCAGCGTGTTGTTGTTAGCGTGTTGTTGTCAGCGTGTTGTTGTCAGCGTGTTGTTGTTAGCGTGTTGTTGTTAGCGTGTTGTTGTCAGCGTGTTGTTGTTAGCGTGTTGTTGTCAGCGTGTTGTTGTCAGCGTGTTGTCAGTGTGTTGTTGTTAGCGTGTTGTCAGCGTGTTGTTGTCAGCGTGTTGTTGTTAGCGTGTTGTTCTAAGCGCGTTGTTGTCAGCGTGTTGTTGTTAGCGTGTTGTTGTCAGCGTGTTGTTGTCAGCGTGTTGTTGTCAGCGTGTTGTTGTTAGCGTGTTGTCAGCGTGTTGTTGTTAGCGTATTGTCAGCGTGTTGTTGTCAGCGTGTTGTTGTCAGCGTGTTGTTGTTAGCGTGTTGTTCTAAGCGTGTTGTTGTCAGCGTGTTGTTGTCAGCGTGTTCTTGTCAGCGTGTTGTTGTTAGCGTGTTGTTGTCAGTGTGTTGTTGTTAGCGTTTTGTAGTTAGCGTGTTGTTGTTAGCATGTTGTCATCGTGTTGTTGTTATCGTGTTGTTGTCAGCGTGTTGTTGTTAGCGTGTTCTTGTCAGCGTGTTGTTGTTAGCGTGTTGTTGTCAGTGTGTTGTTGTTAGCGTGTTGTTGTTAGCGTGTTGTTGTCAGTGTGTTGTTGTTAGCGTGTTGTAGTTAGCGTGTTGTTGTTAGCATGTTGTCAGCGTGTTGTTGTTAGCGTGTTGTTGTCAGCGTGTTGTTGATAGCGTGTTGTTCTAAGCGCGTTGTTGTCAGCGTGTTGTTGTTACCGTGTTGTTGTCAGCGTGTTGTTGTCAGCGTGTTGTTGTCAGCGTGTTGTTGTTAGCGTGTTGTTGTCAGCGTGTTGTTGTCAGCGTGTTGTTGTCAGCGTGTTGTTGTTAGCGTGTTGTTGTCAGCGTGTTGTTGTTAGCGTGTTGTTGTTAGCGTGTTGTTGTTAGCGTGTTGTTGTCAGCGTGTTGTTGTCAGCGTGTTGTTGTTAGCGTATTGTCAGCGTGTTGTTGTTAGCGTGTTGTCAGCGTGTTGTTGTCAGCGTGTTGTTGTCAGCGTGTTGTTGTTAGCGTGTTGTTGTCAGCGTGTTGTTGTCAGCGTGTTGTTGTTAGCGTGTTGTTGTCAGCGTGTTGTTGTCAGCGTGTTGTTGTCAGCGTGTTGTTGTTAGCGTGTTGTTGTTAGCGTGTTGTTGTCAGCGTGTTGTTGTCAGCGTGTTGTTGTTAGCATGTTGTCAGCGTGTTGTTGTTAGCGTGTTGTCAGCGTGTTGTTGTCAGCGTGTTGTTGTCAGCGTGTTGTTGTCAGCGTGTTGTTGTCAGCGTGTTGTTGTTAGCGTGTTGTTGTCAGCGTGTTGTTGTCAGCGTGTTGTTGTCAGCGTGTTGTTGTTAGCGTGTTGTTGTCAGCGTGTTGTTGTTAGCGTGTTGTTGTTAGCGTGTTGTTGTTAGCGTGTTGTTGTCAGCGTGTTGTTGTCAGCGTGTTGTTGTTAGCGTATTGTCAGCGTGTTGTTGTTAGCGTGTTGTCAGCGTGTTGTTGTCAGCGTGTTGTTGTCAGCGTGTTGTTGTTACCGTGTTGTTGTCAGCGTGTTGTTGTCAGCGTGTTGTTGTCAGCGTGTTGTTGTTAGCGTGTTGTCAGCGTGTTGTTGTTAGCGGGTTGTCAGCGTGTTGTTGTCAGCGTGTTGTTGTCAGCGTGTTGTTGTTAGCGTGTTGTTCTAAGCGTGTTGTTGTCAGCGTGTTGTTGTCAGCGTGTTCTTGTCAGCGTGTTGTTGTTAGCGTGTTGTTGTCAGTGTGTTGTTGTTAGCGTGTTGTAGTTAGCGTGTTGTTGTTAGCATGTTGTCATCGTGTTGTTGTTATCGTGTTGATGTCAGCGTGTTGTTGTTAGCGTGTTGTCAGCGTGTTGTTGTCAGCGTGTTGTTGTTAGCGTGTTGTTGTTATCGTGTTCTTGTCAGCGTGTTGTTGTCAGCGTGTTGTTGTTAGCGTGTTGTCAGCGTGTTGTTGTTATCGTGTTCTTGTCAGCGTGTTGTTGTTAGCGTGTTGTCAGCGTGTTGTTGTCAGCGTGTTGTTGTCAGCGTGTTGTTGTCATCGTGTTGTTGTTATCGTGTTCTTGTCAGCGTGTTGTTGTTAGCGTGTTGTTGTCAGTGTGTTGTTGTTAGCGTGTTGTTGTTAGCGTGTTGTTGTCAGTGTGTTGTTGTTAGCGTGTTGTAGTTAGCGTGTTGTTGTTAGCATGTTGTCATCGTGTTGTTGTTATCGTGTTGTTGTCAGCGTGTTGTTGATAGCGTGTTGTTGTTAGCGTGTTGTTGTCAGCGTGTTGTTGATAACGTGTTGTTGTTAGCGTGTTGTAGTTAGCGTGTTGTTGTTAGCATGTTGTCATCGTGTTGTTGTTAGCGTGTTGTTGTCAGCGTGTTGTTGATAGCGTGTTGTTGTTAGCGTGTTGTTGTCAGCGTGTTGTTGATAGCGTGTTGTTGTCAGCGTGTTGTTGTCAGTGTGTTGTCAGTGTGTTGTTGTTAGCGTGTTGTAGTTAGCGTGTTGTTGTTAGCATGTTGTCATCGTGTTGTTGTTAGCATGTTGTTGTTGGCATGTGTAGCATGTCATAGCGTTAGCCTGTTAGCATGTGTAGCATGTCATAGCGTTAGCCTGTTAGCATGTGTAGCTCACCACAGGGTGTTGCTCTGTCCTCTGACTCCGCCCCTTCTTGCCTTTGTGACGTCACCCTGAGGTGTTTGCTCAATCCGAACTCCTCCCCCAACAGGTGAAACCAACCAGTCACAGGCTGCAACACAGGGGGCGGGGCCAACACAGAGGGGGGAGGGGGGCGGGGCCAACACAGAGGGGGGGGCAACACAGAGGAGGCGGGGCCAACACAGAGGAGGCGGGGCCAACGGGTCCCAGGTTGAAATGGGCTCCAATCAGAGTGCAGCGTTTTGTATCGACAGGTTTAAACTCACCTGAGAGGACGAGACAACAGAACCGATCCCGAAGCTCATGCAGCCAATCAGCTGACTGCACCTGGGGAGGAAGGGGGGGGGGGGGTTAACACATTTAATTAATGAGCTCATTACAGACGCATAACACGTGGCGATGCGTTCACTGACCTGCTGTCAGTCCGTCTTCTGAGCACTGACACCAACAACCGGCGGCGGAGGAGCTCGCCACTGGCACGCCTGAAACACACACACATTAAATTAATCTATATGTGTGTGTGTGTGTGTGTGTGTGTGTGTGTGTGTGTGTGTGTGTGTGTGTGTGTGTGTGTGTGTGTCTCACAGTGTGAAGCTGTGGTCGTATTGTGGGTTCTTGTTGTTCAGGACGGTCGGAGTCTTCATCCTCCTTAGGTCAGAGGTCACGGACACCTGAACACACACACACTTGTTTCACTTCTCCATCATCCTCATCATCATCGTCATCATCGTCATCGTCATCGTCATCATCATCGTCATCCTGTCTCTTACCTTTACATACGAGTCACATGACCCGAGGTGTTTTCCCATCAGCCCCTGGGCCTCGTGGACTGAGGACAGAGATAAACAGGTTATTGATCCTCCATGAAATATACGCCAAGACGCCGTCTCTGATTGGCTGCCTCTGATTGGCTGAGCCTGTACCTGCATCGTACCCTGACCTTCACCGCCGGCAGAGTCGAGGGCGTCGTGATCAGCCAATCAGAGGCGGAGTAAGGCGGGTCTTGGCGTGGCCATAGTAGGAAAAAAATGTTTGCATCCTATCATGATATCAGACTCTGCTCTGATTGGCTGTTCAGACTCTGCTCTGATTGGCTGTTCAGACTCTGCTCTGATTGGCTGTTCAGACTCTGCTCTGATTGGCTGCTCAGACTCTGCTCTGATTGGCTGCTCAGACTCTGCTCTGATTGGCTGTTCAGACTCTGCTCTGATTGGCTGTTCAGACTCTGCTCTGATTGGCTGTTCAGACTCTGCTCTGATTGGCTGCTCAGACTCTGCTCTGATTGGCTGTTCAGACTCTGCTCTGATTGGCTGTTCAGACTCTGCTCTGATTGGCTGTTCAGACTCTGCTCTGATTGGCTGCTCCAGCACTCACTGTGAATGAAGAGTTGTCCCGCCTCTGGAGTGATTGACAGCCGCAACCGACCTGTGGAAGATTGACAGGTTTAAACCAGCGATCGGACCGATCGATTGATTGATTGATTGATTGATTGATTGATTGATTGATTGATTGATTGATTGATTGATTGATTGATTGATTGATTGATTGATTGATTGATTGATTGATTGACAGACCTCTCCCTGTGAACATGGACAGCTGGATCTTCCTCCTCCTCCTGGTCTCAGTTCTCCCTTTCACTGATCTGGAGCTGGTTCTGGTTCTGGTCCTGGTCCTGGTCCTGGTCCTGGTTCTGGTTCCAGTCAGGATCTCTGGATCGAGGACTCTCCCAGACCTTCTCCTGCTGCTGGTCCTGGTCTCTGAGACCAGACCTTCAGTCTCCTGTGGGTCTGCTGTGGACGTGGACCTGGTTCTGGTCTGCTGGTCCTCAGACTTCCTGAGGTCCACAGTCCGTACTGAGGTCTGGATCCTGGTCTTCCTGATCAGAGCCAGTCTGACGTCAGGTCTGCTGGACTGGACCTCAGCTCCAACCCTCAGCCCAGATCCAGCCGTGGGACCAGGTCTAGTCTTGATTCTGGTTCTGGTTCCAGCGTGTTTCCTGCTGCTCCTCTGTAGATCTGGTTCTCTGTTCTCCCTCCCGCCTCCTCCTGACCTCCTTGCCCTCTTCCGTTCCCCCCCCTCGCCCCCCTGGTCCTCCTGGTGCAGCTGGAGTACAGCTCCGCCACAGGGCCTATCAGCTCCACCACAGGGCCTATCAGCTCCACCACAGGGCCTATCAGCTCCGCCACAGGGCCTACCAGCTCCACCACAGGGCCTATCAGCTCCGCCGCAGGGCCTACCAGCTCCACCACAGGGCCTATCAGCTCCACCACAGGGCCTATCAGCTCCACCACAGGGCCTATCAGCTCCGCCACAGGGCCTATCAGCTCCGCCACAGGGCCTATCAGCTCCGCCACAGGGCCTATCAGCTCCGCCACAGGGCCTATCAGCTCCGCCACAGGGCCTATCAGCTCCGCCACAGGGCCTATCAGCTCCACCACAGGGCCTATCAGCTCCACCACAGGGCCTATCAGGACAGAACAGCACAGACAGGTTAGCTGTCAATCACAGGACTGCCCCCCCCCCCCGCCCCCCCCCACAGAGCAGTGACTGATCAGAGACAACAAGGGGCTGCAGCTCGTCACACTGATCAACCCTAATGAGGAGGATTAACACACACACACACACACACACACACACACACACACAGAGGCAGATGAGCCTTCGCCTCTAATCAGCAGTGATGAGGAAGCAGAGAGTCTGGACCCTGATCCATCTAGACCCTGATCCATCTAGACCCTGATCCATCTAGACCCTGATCCATCTAGACCCTGATCCATCTAGACCCTGATCCACCTTCTGGACCCTCATAGACTGCGGCTTAAACCACGGACCCCGTCCTTTGACTTTGAAAATGAAAATGTTCAGAAAAAGTGGTAGAATTTCTTTTTTTAAAAAGTCAAACACTAGAAACATTTTTTAATAGAGAAGAAACTGTAAAATTACTCTGGTAAAAAAAAACATTTTTAATGCAAAAAGGGTTTAAAATAAGTAAAAAGTAAGAACAGAAAAATAGTTGAAAAACTTCTCAAAAAGGAAAAGTGGTAAAACACACACACACACACGCACGCGCACACACACACACACACACACACACACACACACACACACACACACACACACACACACACACACACACACACACACACACACACCTTTACCTTTTCCTGCTGCCGAGAGACGACGACTCCATCACTCTGACCCCTCCAGGCTGCTAGAACTGGTCTGGTACTGGTCTGGTACTGGTCTGGTACTGGTCTAACTGGTCTGGTACTGGTCTAACTGGTCTAACTGGTCTGGTACTGGTCTGACTGGTCTGGTACTGGTCTAACTGGTCTGGTACTGGTCTGGTACTGGTCTAACTGGTCTAACTGGTCTGGTACTGGTCTGGTACTGGTCTAACTGGTCTGGTACTGGTCTAACTGGTCTGGTACTGGTCTGGTACTGGTCTAACTGGTCTGGTACTGGTCTAACTGGTCTGGTACTGGTCTAACTGGTCTAACTGGTCTGGTACTGGTCTAACTGGTCTGGTACTGGTCTGGTACTGGTCTAACTGGTCTGGTACTGGTCTAACTGGTCTGGTACTGGTCTAACTGGTCTGGTACTGGTCTAACTGGTCTGGTACTGGTCTAACTGGTCTGGTACTGGTCTAACTGGTCTGGTACTGGTCTAACTGGTCTGGTACTGGTCTAACTGGTCTGGTACTGGTCTAACTTTGTTTCTTCAGTTTTTCCGCTGCAGAAGAATTCAAACCAGCGCGAGGTCTTGATGTGGTCCAGTTCCAGCAGAGCAGCCAGCTGCTTCCTGTCTGCCCCGCCACAATAAAAGCTTCTTCTTCTTCTCTGCTCTTTGAGCTGTAAGTGGTTTCAGAGCCACGTGGATCCGTGAGACCGTCTGGACTCGTCTGGACTCGTCTGGTGAGGAGCCGATCGATCCTGTGATCAATAACCAATAATCAGCTCTGACCCAGAGGCACCGGGCTTTTATTGTGGAACTCCCCGCTCCACTTCCTGTGCTGCCGACGTGGACTTGGTTGGGCTCAAGTTTCACATGTGTTTGTCATTAACAGAGGAGGGGGGGCGTCACCATGGCAACACACCAAATTCCATTCAAAGCGGGTGATTGGAGGTCGTTACCTGAAAACCTCGTCAAGAAGTACTTTATTAACGTGTACTACAAGTACAAGTATACTCATAGCCTATTAAAACTGTACTTTTTATAACCTATATTTTATATATTATAGTGAGTATACTTGGCTTATACGGGATAGTACATTAATACTCTTACACTTATACTTGTACTTGAGTGTACTTTTACTTCTTTCTGCCACAAAGTACCAATACTTTGTATATCTCGATCCAAATACAGAATAAGGTCCAGTCATTGACTTGGGGGGCCACGGGTCCCTGGGGGGCAGCGGGTCCCTGGGGGGGCCACGGGTCCCTGGGGGGCCACGGGTCCCTGGGGGGCCACGGGTCCCTGGGGGGGGCCACGGGTCCCTGGGGGGCCACGGGTCCCTGGGGGGCCCACGGGTCCCTGGGGGGGCCACGGGTCCCTGGGGGCCCACGGGTCCCTGGGGGGGCCACGGGTCCCTGGGGGCCCACGGGTCCCTGGGGGGGCCACGGGTCCCTGGGGGGCCACGGGTCCCTGGGGGGGCCACGGGTCCCTGGGGGGGGCCACGGGTCCCTGGGGGCCCACGGGTCCCTGGGGGGCCACGGGTCCCTGGGGGGGGCCACGGGTCCCTGGGGGGGCACGGGTCCCTGGGGGCCCACGGGTCCCTGGGGGGGCACGGGTCCCTGGGGGGGCCACGGGTCCCTGGGGGGGCCACGGGTCCCTGGTTGAGAACCACTGGACTAGAAGTACATACGTAGTACACTAATACTAGTACATGTGCTACAAATACATGGTCCATAGTGTACTTGCTGTATGACGTCCCACAGGGTTTTGACAGGAACGAGGGAACGAGGTGCAGATGGACAGACTGTTAGCGTGTTGAGGAACACGCTAGCCTGTTGCTACGGTGACAGACTGTTAGCGTGTTGAGGAACATGCTAGTGTGACAGACTGTGAGTAAATCTGATCAGATTAACACCCTGACTCTGTGACTCCGGCTCCGGCTCAGCGGGTGTTGGAGTCTCTCGCCGTGTTGGAGTCTCTCGCCGTGTTGGAGTCTCTCGCCGTGTTGGAGTCTCTCGCCGTGTTGGAGTCTCTCGCCGTGTTGGAGTCTCTCGCCGTGTTGAGTCTCTCGCCGTGTTGGAGTCTCTCGCCGTGTTGGAGTCTCTCGCCGTGTTGGAGTCTCTCGCCGTGTTGGAGTCTCTCGCCGCTGCAGACCGTCTCTCGCTCTCGTCATGAACATTTAAACAAAATATTTCCGTTGTGGTTTTTCTTCCTCATCGTCATCATCAGGAGATCTGGTCTCATCTGGAGCCAAAGCACTCAGGTGACGTTACTGACGCTCAGTTTATATATTTGTATTGATAAAGCTCCTGTTTCTCTGATCCCAGAGCAGTTACCGCCTGCGTTCCAGGTTCATTACTGAACTTGGTGCTTTAAGAACGCTGCAGCTGCTGCTCAACGCTCTGCAGGAACCTCCACAGACCTGGTGCTGTGAGACCTGGTGCTGTGAGACCTGGAGCTGTGAGACCTGGTGCTGTGAGACCTGGTGCTGTGAGACCTGGTGCTGTGAGACCTGGAGCGGCTTGTTCTGGTTTTAACATGGATCCGGAGCCTCGGTCCTGCTGCTTCTACTCAGTCAGAAAAAGTGATGTTTGAGCTTCATCTCATTAACGAGGTCAGGAGGTCAGGAGGTCAGGAGGTCAGGTACCAGCTTGGTGTAGTGGGGATGTTTCTACTGGGTGGACGCCGTCCAAATACAAAATATGACGTCATTGAAATAAATATGTGACATCATTGAAACACCGTCCGCTGCCTCAGAACAAGACTGTAATGGTTAATTGTTGTCACGACCGTCCACTCCAAAGACAACGTTTCATCTCTAGAACTAAACGCGCTGTGGGCCAGACTTTAAAAACTGGTACAAGTCCAGAACCGGACTCGTTGTTTACTGAGAACCTTGACTTTTTTGCACATATTGAACCTTACGATGTTACAATGTGTCTGACAGTGGAGATACCAGGTTCTCTAGTGGAGATACCAGGTTCTCTAGTGTAGATACCAGGTTCTCTAGTGTAGATACCAGGTTCTCTAGTGTAGATACCAGGTTCTCTAGTGGAGATACCAGGTTCTCTAGTGGAGATACCAGGTTCTCTAGTGGAGATACCAGGTTCTCTAGTGGAGATACCAGGTTCTCTAGTGTAGATACCAGGTTCTCTAGTGGAGATACCAGGTTCTCTAGTGGAGATACCAGGTTCTCTAGTGGAGATACCAGGTTCTCTAGTGGAGATACCAGGTTCTCTAGTGTAGATACCAGGTTCTCTAGTGGAGATACCAGGTTCTCTAGTGGAGATACCAGGTTCTCTAGTGGAGATACCAGGTTCTCTAGTGGAGATACAAGGTTCTCTAGTGGAGATACCAGGTTCTCTAGTGGAGATACCAGGTTTCTCAGGTTCTCTAGTGGAGATACCAGGTTCTCTAGTGTAGATACCAGGTTCTCTAGTGGAGATACCAGGTTCTCTAGTGGAGATACCAGGTTCTCTAGTGGAGATACCAGGTTCCCTAGTGGAGATACCAGGTTCCCTAGTGGAGATACCAGGTTCTCTAGTGTAGATACCAGATTCTCTAGTGGAGATACCAGGTTCTCTAGTGGAGATACCAGGTTCTCTAGTGAAGATACCAGGTTCTCTAGTGGAGATACCAGGTTCTCTAGTGGAGATACGAGGTTCTCTAGTGTAGATACAAGGTTCTCTAGTGTAGATACCAGGTTCTCTAGTGTAGATACCAGGTTCTCTAGTGTAGATACCAGGTTCTCTAGTGTAGATACCAGGTTCTCTAGTGGAGATACCAGGTTCTCTAGTGGAGATACCAGGTTCTCTAGTGTAGATACCAGGTTCTCTAGTGTAGATACCAGGTTCTCTAGTGTAGATACCAGGTTCTCTAGTGTAGATACCAGGTTCTCTAGTGGATATACTAGGTTCTCTGACAGCGTAGATACCAGGTTCTCTAGTGGAGATACCAGGTTCTCTGACAGCGTAGATACCAGGTTCTCTAGTGGAGATACCAGGTTCTCTGACAGCGTAGATACCAGGTTCTCTAGTGGAGATACAAGGTTCTCTGACAGCGTAGATACCAGGTTCTCTAGTGGAGATACGAGGTTCTCTGGCAGTGTAATGAAATCAATGTATTCATAAAGAACCTTTAAAAACAACCAAAGTGCTGAACAGTTGGAGAACATTCAGGACTTGAAGGTCTGGGGGAACATAAAGGTTTGAGGTTTGTCTTAGAGGCAGCAGAGCAGGAACATCTGGCTGATGCTGCTCCGTGGCTTTGGGGCTGGACCGGTCCGGAGCAGCTGATTGGAGGATCTAAGAGGCCTTGGCTTGGAAGGAGGGGGTGGGGGGGGCGGCAGGCCATGTAGCGCCTGGAACCCAAATAAAAGAACCTGAACCTCTGTCCTGTAGGGAGCCAGTGAAGGGACGCTGGTCTGGGTGTCAGGTGACAGAGTGGAGGTAGGAGGTTTTCCTGTGACACTGAGCTGTGTTTAATCTGGGGCAGATTAACGTGATGCTGAGGAGGAACGACACTGAGAACGTGGAGAACCAGAGAACAGCTGCTCCGCCTGATACTGCTGCTGCTGTTCAGAGAGTTCTCCACAGAACGGTTATACCAGGTCACTGGTAACGTCCTCTGGTTCTCCACGGGACGGTTCTACCGTCACTGATGAGGTCACTGATGAGGTCACTGATCTCTGTTCAGGTTCCTATTTATGAAAGACTCAGAGGTTTAGAGTTATACAGGAGGTTCTAGGTCTGGACAATGGGGGAAGTTCCAGTGATGTTTAGAGGTTCTACGGGTCCAGAAGAAGGTTCCTGAAGTTCCCTGTTAGAGGTTCTAGATGTTCTGACTGAGTGTGTGTTTCCAGGATGATGCTGAACGACCGGTGGACCATCATGAACAACAGCAGCTCAGAGCTCGACAGCAAACGGCCACAGAAACACAAGGTAACCACACCTGGCCACGCCCACTGTGATGTCACAGTTCAGTAACCACACCTGGCCACGCCCACTGTGATGTCACTGCCGACTCACTGCCGATGATAGTCTCGCTCGCCAGACTCTCCTCCAAAGAAGAAGGAGAGTCTGGCTGCTCCGCCTATGATTCTGCGATCAGAGAAAAAAACGCTCCGGCCGTTTGGAATTTTTTCAACCAATCACAACCGCCTTGGTTCGTAGTAACGGCGCGCTTAAAAATATTGCCGGTTGGAAACTGGCCGGTCCGCCCACGGCCGGCAACCGTTGACAAATATTTATTCTTTTGTTCAGTCGGACGGACATTTCATCTTCTGTTCAATTCAAGACACAGATGTATAATAGATCCACGGTTCTGTTCCTGTTGTTGTTTGTTGATGTTTCCCTTTACTGGGCGGACTGTGAAAACTGCAGCACGGAGGCGGGACTTCCGCCGGGTGGCTCGTTCCGCCCAATCAGAGGCTAATCGCAGCTAAGCACTTCCGGTAGGCCAGACTATGCCGATGAGAACCGGTGTCAAAAGGAAGAAAAACAAAAATCGATCACACACTTAATGCTTCGATTTTTTTTGGTCAGCCCTAGTTCTGACCCGAAGGCTCTGAAGGTTCTGACCCGAAGGTTCTGACCCGAAGGCTCTGACCCGAAGGCTCTGACCTGAAGGTTCTGACCCGAAGGTTCTGACCCGAAGGTTCTGAAGGTTCTGACCCGAAGGTTCTGAAGGTTCTGACCCGAAGGTTCTGACCCGAAGGTTCTGAAGGTTCTGACCCGAAGGTTCTGACCCGAAGGTTCTGAAGGTTCTGACCCGAAGGTTCTGACCCGAAGGTTCTGACCTGAAGGTTCTGAAGGTTCTGACCCGAAGGCTCTGAAGGTTCTGACCCGAAGGTTCTGACCCGAAGGTTCTGACCTGAAGGTTCTGAAGGTTCTGACCCGAAGGCTCTGAAGGTTCTGACCCGAAGGTTCTGAAGGTTCTGACCCGAAGGCTCTGAAGGTTCTGACCCGAAGGTTCTGAAGGTTCTGACCCGAAGGCTCTGAAGGTTCTGACCTGAAGGTTCTGAAGGTTCTGACCTGAAGGCTCTGAAGGTTCTGACCCGAAGGTTCTGACCCGAAGGTTCTGAAGGTTCTGACCCGAAGGTTCTGAAGGTTCTGACCCGAAGGTTCTGAAGGTTCTGACCCGAAGGCTCTGAAGGTTCTGACCCGAAGGTTCTGACCCGAAGGCTCTGAAGGTTCTGACCCGAAGGCTCTGAAGGTTCTGACCCGAAGGTTCTGAAGGTTCTGACCCGAAAGCTCTGAAGGCTCTGACCCCAAGGTTCTGAAGGTTCTGACCCGAAGGTTCTGAAGGTTCTGACCCAAAGGCTCTGAAGGTTCTGACACGAAGGCTCTGACCCGAAGGTTCTGAAGGTTCTGACCCGAAGGTTCTGAAGGTTCTGACCCCAAGGTTCTGAAGGTTCTGACCCCAAGGTTCTGAAGGTTCTGACCCCAAGGCTCTGACCCGAAGGTTCTGAAGGTTCTGACCCGAAGGTTCTGAAGGTTCTGACCCGAAGGCTCTGACCCGAAGGCTCTGAAGGTTCTGACCCGAGGGTTCTGAAGGTTCTGACCCGAAGGCTCTGAAGGTTCTGACCCGAAGGTTCTGAAGGTTCTGACCCGAAGGCTCTGAAGGCTCTGAACCGAAGGCTCTGAAGGTTCTGACCCGAAGGCTCTGAAGGTTCTGACCCGAAGGTTCTGAAGGTTCTGACCCGAAGGCTCTGACCCGAAGGCTCTGAAGGTTCTGACCCGAGGGTTCTGAAGGTTCTGACCCGAAGGCTCTGAAGGTTCTGACCCGAAGGTTCTGAAGGTTCTGAAGGCTCTGACCCGAAGGTTCTGACCCGAAGGTTCTGAAGGCTCTGAAGGTTCTGACCCGAAGGTTCTGACCCGAAGGTTCTGACCCGAAGGCTCTGAAGGTTCTGACCCGAAGGCTCTGACCCGAAGGTTCTGAAGGTTCTGACCCGAAGGCTCTGAAGGTTCTGACCCGAAGGCTCTGAAGGTTCTGACCCAAAGGCTCTGAAGGTTCTGACACGAAGGCTCTGACCCGAAGGTTCTGAAGGTTCTGACCCCAAGGTTCTGAAGGTTCTGACCCCAAGGTTCTGAAGGTTCTGACCCCAAGGTTCTGAAGGTTCTGACCCCAAGGCTCTGACCCGAAGGTTCTGAAGGTTCTGACCCGAAGGTTCTGAAGGTTCTGACCCGAAGGCTCTGACCCGAAGGCTCTGAAGGTTCTGACCCGAGGGTTCTGAAGGTTCTGACCCGAAGGCTCTGAAGGTTCTGACCCGAAGGTTCTGAAGGTTCTGACCCGAAGGTTCTGAAGGTTCTGACCCGAAGGCTCTGAAGGTTCTGACCCGAAGGCTCTGACCCGAAGGTTCTGAAGGTTCTGACCCGAAGGCTCTGAAGGTTCTGACCCGAAGGTTCTGAAGGTTCTGACCCAAAGGCTCTGAAGGTTCTGACCCGAAGGCTCTGACCCGAAGGCTCTGAAGGTTCTGACCCGAAGGTTCTGAAGGTTCTGACCCGAAGGCTCTGAAGGCTCTGACCCGAAGGCTCTGAAGGTTCTGACCCGAAGGCTCTGAAGGTTCTGACCCGAAGGTTCTGAAGGTTCTGACCCGAAGGCTCTGAAGGTTCTGACCCGAAGGCTCTGACCCGAAGGTTCTGAAGGTTCTGACCCGAAGGCTCTGAAGGTTCTGACCCGAAGGTTCTGAAGGTTCTGACCCAAAGGCTCTGAAGGTTCTGACCCGAAGGCTCTGAAGGTTCTGACCCGAAGGCTCTGACCCGAAGGCTCTGAAGGTTCTGACCCGAGGGTTCTGAAGGTTCTGACCCGAAGGCTCTGACCCGAAAGCTCTGAAGGCTCTGACCCGAAGGTTCTGAAGGTTCTGACCCGAAGGCTCTGACCCGAAGGCTCTGAAGGTTCTGTCCCACCATCGTTACTGCAGTACTGTCCCACCATGATTACTGCAGTACTGTCCCACCATCACATTCTCTATACAACACAACAATGACTACTACACAACAACAAAAACTGCACAACACATAGAACTGCTCTTGGTGTGTGTGTGTGTGTGTGTGTGTGTGTGTGTGTGTGTGTGTGTGTGTGTGTGTGTGTGTGTGTGTGTGTGTGTGTGTGTGTGTGTGTGTGTGTGTGTGTGTGTGCGTGCGTGCGTGCGTGCGTGCGTGCGTGCGTGCGTGCGTGCGTGTGTGTGTGTGTTGATCAGACTAGTTAATCCCTCCTAATCTGTAGCAGCTGCTGCTGTCACCACCAGTCTCACTCAGACAGGCCCCGCCCCCAGACAGGCCCCGCCCCCAGACGGCCCCGCCCCCAGACAGGCCCCGCCCCCGACGCCCCCGCCCCCAGACAGGCCCCGCCCCCTATACACCCCTACACTGACCCTGACAACTCAACTACACACCCTCAGGTGACACTGATCCACTGTGTGTGTGTGTGTGTGTTCAGAGATGCTGCAGCTTCCTGCTCTGGTCGGTTGTCATGTTGGTCGTCATAGCAGCCGTCACCATAGCAACAGTCACCATCCTCTACCTCAACCAGTATCCTCTGCCCTTCATCAACAGGTAAACTCACCTGTCTCTCTGTCTCACCTGTCTCTCTGTCTCACTGTCTCACCTGTCTGTCTGTCTCTACCTGTCTGTCTGTCTGTCTCACCTGTCTGTCTGTCTGTCTCACCTGTCTGTCTCTCCTGTCTGTCTCACCTGTCTGTCTGTCTGTCTGTCTGTCTGTCTCACCTGTCTGTCTCTCCTGTCTGTCTGTCTGTCTGTCTGTCTGTCTGTCTGTCTGTCTGTCTGTCTGTCTGTCTGTCTGTCTCACTTGTCTGTCTCACCTGTCTCTCTGTCTCACCTGTCTGTCTCACTTGTCTGTCTCACCTGTCTCTCTGTCTCACCTGTCTGTCTCACCTGTCTGTCTCTACCTGTCTGTCTCACTTGTCTGTCTCACCTGTCTCTCTGTCTCACCTGTCTGTCTCACCTGTCTGTCTCACCTGTCTGTCTCACCTGTCTGTCTGTCTGTCTGTCTGTCTGTCTGTCTGTCTCACCTGTCTGTCTCTCCTGTCTGTCTCACCTGTCTGTCTCACCTGTCTGTCTGTCTGTCTGTCTGTCTGTCTGTCTGTCTGTCTGTCTGTCTCTTCCTGTCTGTCTCACTTGTCTGTCTCACCTGTCTGTCTGTCTGTCTGTCTGTCTGTCTCACTTGTCTGTCTCACCTGTCTGTCTCACTTGTCTGTCTCACCTGTCTCTCTGTCTCACCTGTCTGTCTGTCTGTCTGTCTGTCTGTCTCACCTGTCTGTCTGTCTCTTCCTGTCTGTCTCACTTGTCTGTCTCACCTGTCTGTCTCTCCTGTCTGTCTCACCTGTCTGTCTCACCTGTCTCTCTGTCTCACCTGTCTGTCTCACCTGTCTGTCTCACCTGTCTGTCTCACCTGTCTGTCTCACCTGTCTCTCTGTCTCACCTGTCTGTCTCACCTGTCTCTCTGTCTCACCTGTCTGTCTCACTTGTCTGTCTCTCTGTCTCACCTGTCTCTCTGTCTCACCTGTCTCACCTCTCTGTCTCACCTGTCTCTCTGTCTCACCTGTCTCTCTGTCTCACCTGTCTCACCTCTCTGTCTCACCTGTCTCTCTGTCTCACCTGTCTCTCTGTCTCACCTGTCTGTCTCTTCCTGTCTGTCTCACCTGTCAGGGCTGGATTCCCGTCCTCCTCACCTGTGATCTCGACCAATCCCAAAGAGTCTGGCGCCTTGGTGACGGTGTCCCGTGTCACGGCCGGAGAGCCAATCAGCATCTTCCTGGACTCGAACTGTCCCGACTACAGCGAGGACTTCCTGCGGTGGGAGGCGCTGCAGAGCTCTCTGCTGCGAGCGCTGACCAATCACAACGCAGACGACTGGCAGGAGCGCGGGCTGGTGCAGAAGCTGGCCGAGGAGCTGAAGGCGCTGTCAGGCCACGCCCACAACCTGCGGCTGGAAGCTGATTCGCTCAAAAGAGGTCAAGGCGTTCTGGACCAACGACTGGACGGCCTGCAGAGCGAGCAGAGCCGCATCATCCAGGTGCTGTCAGACACACACTCAGGTGTGCTGAAGCTGGCGGCCGGAGGTCTGAGGACGGAGACACAGAGTCTGAGGAGGCAGGAGGGACACGCAGGTACACACACACACACACACACACACACACACACACACACACACACACACACACACACACACACACACACACACACACACACACAACTCTACACAACAACACACACAACAACATGTCTGTCTCCAGCCGTCAGACCCAGGGACTGCAGTGATGTCATGGCGTCCGGCGTCTCTCAGGACGGCGTCTACTCCGTGTTCCCGACTCACGACCCCAACGGCTTCATGGTTTACTGTGACATGACCACGGACGGCGGCGGCTGGACGGTACGCACACACGCACACACACACACGCACACACACACACACACACCTGGTTGATGTCCTACAACTAGACCTGGAACTCTCTGAAGCTTCTGTTAAAGGGACAGTTCAACATTTAGTCAAATTGTCCCATCACCATAATCCCTATAGTCATAGCAGCAGGTAGAGATGGACAGGAAGGGGGGGCAGGGGTGGGTGACCTGCAGGAAAGGTCTACCGACCCGGGATTCGAACCGGGGACGCCGGCGTTTAGGACTGTAGCCTCTACATGGGGCGGCCGCCTTAACCACTGTGCCACGCACCGCCACGCATCAGTGGTTTTACATGTATTTCCCTCTAAAACAACCGGTCTGAACCGGTCTAAACCGGTCTGTACCGGTCTGGACCCGGTCTGAACCGGTCTGGACCCGGTCTGAACTGGTCTGGATCGGTCTGAACTGGTCTGGATCGGTCTGAACCGGTCTGGACCGGTCTGGACCCGGTCTGAACCGGTCTAAACCGGTCTGGACCGGTCTGGACCCGGTCTGGACCGGTCTGGACCCGGTCTGAACTGGTCTGGATCGGTCTGAACCGGTCTAAACCGGTCTGGACCCGGTCTGAACCAGTCTGAACCGGTCTAAACTGGTCTGGACCGGTCTGAACCGGTCTAAACTGGTCTGGACCCGGTCTGAACCGGTCTGGACCGGTCTGAACCGGTCTGGACCCGGTCTGAACCAGTCTGAACCGGTCTGGACCCAGTCTGAACCGGTCTGAACTGGTCTAAACCGGTCTGGACCCGGTCTGAACCGGTCTGAACCAGTCTGAACCGGTCTGGCCCCGGTCTGGACCGGTCTGAACCCGGTCTGAACCCGGTCTGAACCGGTCTGAACCGGTCTGAACTGGTCTGGACCAGTCTGAACCGGTCTGAACCGGTCTGAACCGGTCTGGTCTGTGTGGTCAGGTGATCCAGAGGAGGGAGGACGGCTCGGTGAACTTCTTCCGAGGCTGGGACGCCTACAGAGACGGGTTTGGAACCACAACGGGAGAACACTGGCTGGGTGAGACACACACACACACACACACACACACACACACACACAGACAGAGACACACACACACAGACAGAGACACACACAGACAGACACTAACCCCCCCCCCCCCACCAGGTCTCCAGAGGATCTACTCCATGACCAGGTCTGGGGGGTTCCAGTTGCGGATCGACATGGCCGACTTCGACAACGCCACCGCCTTCGCTCTGTACGACGACTTCGCTGTCGGCCGCGACTCGGTCAACGCTGAGGAGGACGGATACCCGCTGACGGTGGACGGCTTCTCTGGGACGGCAGGTAGTGTCTCTACTGTCTCTAGTGTCTCTACTGTCTCTACTGTCTCTACTGTCTCTAGTGTCTCCAGTGTCTCTACTGTCTCTATTGTCTCTACTGTCTCTACTGTCTCTACTGTCTCTAGTGTCTCTACTGTCTCTACTGTCTCCAGTGTCTCTACTGTCTCTATTGTCTCTACTGTCTCTACTGTCTCTACTGTCTCTACTGTCTCCAGTGTCTCTACTGTCTCTATTGTCTCTACTGTCTCTACTGTCTCTAGTGTCTCTACTATCTCTACTGTCTCTACTGTCTATAGTGTCTCTAGTGTCTCTACTGTCTCTATTGTCTCTAGTGTCTCTACTGTCTCTAGTGTCTCTACTGTCTCTACTGTCTCTAGTGTCTCTATTGTCTCTAGTGTCTCTACTGTCTCTACTGTCTTTACTGTCTCTACTGTCTCTACTGTCTCTAGTGTCTCTATTGTCTCTACTGTCTCTAGTGTCTCCAGTGTCTCTAGTGTCTCTAGTGTCTCTACTGTCTCTAGTGTCTCCAGTGTCTCTAGTGTCTCTAGTGTCTCCAGTGTCTCCAGTGTCTCCACTGTCTCTACTGTCTCTAGTGTCTCCAGTGTCTCTACTGTCTCTAGTGTCTCTACTGTCTCTACTGTCTCTAGTGTCTTTACTGTCTCTACTGTCTCTAGTGTCTCTATTGTCTCTAGTGTCTTTACTGTCTCTACTGTCTCTAGTGTCTCTAGTGTCTCTAGTGTCTCCAGTGTCTCTTGTGTCTCTAGTGTCTTTACTGTCTCTATTGTCTCTAGTGTCTCCAGTGTCTCTTGTGTCTCTAGTGTCTTTACTGTCTCTATTGTCTCTAGTGTCTCCAGTGTCTCTTGTGTCTCTAGTGTCTTTACTGTCTCTATTGTCTCTAGTGTCTCTACTGTCTCTAGTGTCTCCAGTGTCTCTAGTGTCTTTACTATCTCTACTGTCTCTACTGTCTCTAGTGTCTCTAGTGTCTCTACTGTCTCTACTGTCTCTAGTGTCTCTACTGTCTCTAGTGTCTCTACTGTCTCTACTGTCTCTAGTGTCTCTACTGTCTCTAGTGTCTCTAGTGTCTCTACTGTCTCTAGTGTCTCTACTGTCTCTACTGTCTCTACTGTCTCCACTGTCTCTACTGTCTCCACTGTCTCTAGTGTCTCTACCGTCTCTACTGTCTCTAGTGTCTCTACTGTCTCTAGTGTCTCTACTGTCTCTAGTGTCTCTAGTGTCTCTAGTGTCTCTACTGTCTCTACTGTCTCTAGTGTCTCTACTGTCTCTACTGTCTCTACTGTCTCTAGTGTCTCTACTGTCTCTACTGTCTCTACTGTCTCTAGTGTCTCTAGTGTCTCTAGTGTCTCTACTGTCTCTAGTGTTTCTACTGTTTCTAGTGTCTCTAGTGTCTCTACTGTCTCCAGTGTCTCCAGTGTCTCTACTGTCTCTACTGTCTCTACTGTCTCTAGTGTCTCTACTGTCTCTACTGTCTCTACTGTCTCTACTGTCTCTACTGTCTCTATTGTCTCTACTGTCTCTAGTGTCTCTATTGCCTCTACTGTCTCCAGTGTCTCTACTGTCTCTGTCTCTAGTGTCTCTACTGTCTCTATTGTCTCTACTGTCTCTAGTGTCTCTATTGTCTCTACTGTCTCCAGTGTCTCCAGTGTCTCTACTGTCTCTAGTGTCTCCAGTGTCTCTACTGTCTCTAGTGTCTCCAGTGTCTCTAGTGTCTCTACTGTCTCTAGTGTCTCCAGTGTCTCTAGTGTCTCTACTGTCTCTACTGTCTCTACTGTCTCTACTGTCTCCAGTGTCTCCAGTGTCTCTACTGTCTCTAGTGTCTCCAGTGTCTCTAGTGTCTCTAGTGTCTCTAGTGTCTCCAGTGTCTCTAGTGTCTCTAGTGTCTCTAGTGTCTCCAGTGTCTCTAGTGTCTCCAGTGTCTCTAGTGTCTCTAGTGTCTCTAGTGTCTCTAGTGTCTCCAGTGTCTCTAGTGTCTCCAGTGTCTCTAGTGTCTCTACTGTCTCTACTGTCTCCAGTGTCTCTATTGTCTCTACTGTCTCTAGTGTTTCTAGTGTCTCCAGTGTCTCCAGTGTCTCTACTGTCTCTACTGTCTCCAGTGTCTCCAGTGTCTTTACTGTCTCTACTGTCTCTAGTGTCTCCAGTGTCTCCAGTGTCTCTAGTGTCTCCAGTGTCTCTACTGTCTCTAGTGTCTCTAGTGTCTCCAGTGTCTCCAGTGTCTCTAGTGTCTCTACTGTCTCCTGTGTCTCTACTGTCTCTACTGTCTCCAGTGTCTCTACTGTCTCCAGTGTCTCCAGTGTCTCTACTGTCTCTAGTCTCTCCAGTGTTTCTAGTGTCTCCAGTGTCTCCAGTGTCTTTACTGTCTCTACTGTCTCTAGTGTCTCCAGTGTCTCTACTGTCTCCAGTGTCTCCAGTGTCTCTAGTGTCTCTATTGTCTCTACTGTCTCTAGTGTCTCCAGTGTCTCCAGTGTCTCTACTGTCTCTAGTGTCTCTAGTGTCTCTACTGTCTCTAGTGTCTCTACTGTCTCCAGTGTCTCTAGTGTCTCCAGTGTCTCCAGTGTCTCCAGTGTCTCTAGTGTCTCCAGTGTCTCTAGTGTCTCCAGTGTCTCTACTGTCTCAAGTGTCTCCAGTGTCTCCTGATCTGTCCCCTCCAGGCGACTCCCTCCTGAAGCATTCTGGGATGCAGTTCACCACCAAAGACCGGGACCAGGACCAGTCGGAGAATAACTGCGCGGCGTACTACCAGGGGGCGTGGTGGTACCGGAACTGCCACACGTCCAACCTGAACGGCCAGTACCTGCGAGGAGGCCACGCCTCCTACGCCGACGGCGTGGAGTGGTCCAGCTGGACCGGCTGGCAGTACTCGCTGCGCTTCACCGAGATGAAGATCAGACCCAGAGCTGCTCCAGGATCCTGAACTCTGACCCCTGACCTCACCTTTAACCTGACCCCTGACCTCACCTTTAACCTGACCCCTGGCCTCACCTTTAACCTGACCCCTGACCTCACCTTTAACCTGACCCCTGACCTCTGACCTCACCTTTAACCTGACCCCTGACCTCACCTTTAACCTGACCCCTTACCTCTGACCTCACCTTTAACCTGACCCCTGACCTCTGACCTCACCTTTAACCTGACCCCTGACCCCTGACCTCACCTTTAACCTGAACTCTGACCCCTGACCTCACCTTTAACCTGACCCCTGACTCCCAACCTTTCCATCTTTTTTTTTTTTACGATGGTTTAATTCAAAATTCATGTCTCCAAAAATAAACAGATGTGACCTGATGATGTAGAGACGCTTGAAGCCCCGCCCCCTCTGTCCTCCCTCTCAGTTTATAGAAGCCCCGCCCCCTCTGTCCTCCCTCTCACACTTTATAAAAGACAAATGTCTCCATGTTTTTTTACTCACACAGAGCCAGTGTAATTAATGAGTAATAAATGTTTGTATTCTGAATAAATCACGGTTAAAAACACTGAATGTTGCTGTTTTTGTGGAGACATGTAGAAGTAGAAAGTTACAGAGTTAATTAAAACTTTATTGACATGACGTTTATTGACACTAACAACAGTGTGTTTATAGTAATATTCTAACGTGTCTATATGCCGACTGTCAAATGTCCGATCGGATAAAGATCAATAATCAGCTGAGATCGATCTGTCAGTGAGGGAAGGGAAACACCAAACACACGTTTGAAGAGTCAAAGGCACTTCCGTGGTGACGTGACGACGACGATGACGCCATGATGACGCAGCTTATGTAAATGATGAAACCTCCCCTTGTGATTCGCGGGAAAAGCAAAAAAATGGCGACAGTGGAAGTTTGAAGTTTAGCGCCACGAAACAGAGCCGGAGACAGAGACACCGAGCGGCCGCCTCTCCGCTGCTGCCCGCCCGCTGTCGGAGCACGGAGCACCGGGGGACGGAGGACCAGAGAGCCGGAGCAGAGGACCAGAGGACCGGACTGCAGCAGCCAGGCAGTCCGCTCTGCAGTGAGAGGAACCCGGGTCAGGCTGGGTGTGGAGCCGGAGGGAACCGACGTCATCCACGGTTAACGGCGGAGAAACACGTTTTACCGGACAGGTACTGTGTGTGTGCGTGTGTGTGTGTGTGTGTGTGTGTGTGTGTGTGTGCGTGTGTGTGAGTGTGTGTGAACGAGTCATAACTAACTAGTATCTAACCTGGTCAGTTGTAGCTACTAGTGATCAATAATACTGTACTACAGTTATCAATAGTTAATAGTGATCAATAATACTGTACTACAGTTATCAATAGTTAATAGTGATCAATGATACTGTACTACAGTTATCAATAGTTAATAGTGATCAATAATACTGTACTACAGTTATCAATAGTTAGTAGTGATCAATACTGCACTACAGTTATCAATAGCTAATAGTGATCAATAATACTGTACTACGGTTATCAATAGTTAATAGTGATCAATAATACTGTACTACAGTTATCAATAGTTAGTAGTGATCAATAATACTGTACTACAGTTATCAATAGTTTGATCAATGATACTGTACTACAGTTATCAATAGTTAATAGTGATCAGTAATACTGTACTACAGTTATCAATAGTTAATAGTGATCAATAATACTGTACTACGGTTATCAACAGTTAATAGTGATCAATAATACTGTACTACGGTTATCAACAGTTAATAGTGATCAATAATACTGTACTACGGTTATCAACAGTTAATAGTGATCAATAATACTGTACTACGGTTATCAATAGTTAATAGTGATCAATAATACTGTACTACGGTTATCAATAGTTAATAGTGATCAATAATACTGTACTACAGTTATCAATTAATAGTGATCAATAATACTGTACTACGGTTGTCAATAGTTAATAGTGATCAATAATACTGTACTACAGTTATCAATAGTTAGTAGTGATCAATAATACTGTACTACAGTTAATAGTGATCAATTATGGACTTCCGGTTTGACGATGTAGAGGACGGACGTGTGGGGCAAACCTCCGTACCATTTCGTAAATTTTGTTAAATACGTCATTCTTTCAAGCTAATTTTTTCGGCGTATCTACTTGTTTTATTCAACGTCGCGCTGAACCTGCATAAAAATGAATAGCCAAAACCGAAGAAGCCACGTACAGCAACAGACTCTTCCCTTCTCTGGTGGTCGGGGTGCTAGCAACATGGCGCCGGGGCCTTCCCCCCTCACTTTGGAAACGCTAATCATCGAACTGGAAAAATCCAGAAAGAGCACCACTGCAGAGCTTACCGCCTCCCTGAATGCGGCCCTCGCCCCGATTAACTCAGCTCTTGAGTCCATTACCACTACCGTGGCCAAACACACCTCCACGATCACGGAGATGGAAACGGCCCTCTCAGCCCAGTCGGATAGCGTCGCTATCCTGGAGCTAGAAGTTGCGGGGCTACGCTCTGAGCTAACCTCGATAACAGAAGAACATGTTGCTCTCCAGGCTACCGTGGAGGACTTGGTGTCTCGCTCAAAGCGTCAGAACCTAAGAGTGATTGGACTCCCTGAGGACATTGAAGGTAACAACCCGAGACAATTCATGGCAGATTTATTCAAAGAAGTGGCTGCAGAGGCACTAGCCGACTCAACACCTGAGCTAGACCGGGCCCACCGTAGCCTCAGACCCAAACCACGGCAAGGATCCCGCCCGGTGATAGTGCGCTTTCACCGCTACATCGACAAAGAGAGAGTGTTACTGTGGGCAAAGGAACACCGCGACATGACTTATCGTGGTCACAACATCAAGTTTTACGAGGACTTCAGTGCTGCAGTGGCGAAGAAGAGAGCAGCTTTCAACCAGGTGAAGGCATCGCTGTACAAGAAAGGAATACGCTTCGGCATGATCTTCCCTGCCCGGCTGCGCATCACCTTCAACGGCGTGACCCACATCTTCGACTCCCCGGAGCAAGCGGAGCAGTTTTACGAGCAGCGCATACTTGACACACGCGACGCATGAAGGAGGGAGAAGGAACGAGCGGATCAATCACCTGCATGTAGGACTTAACGATTCTTCAAGGACCATCTTTATTATTATTATCATAATTTTTTCTTTTTTGCTGGACTTCCTTGAGGTAAGCCGCGACTACACTACTGAAATGGACCACAAACTATTTGCACATCTCCAGTCAAACAGACAATGATCAAATAACGTGGCCAATTGCTCATTTTTATTTATTATTTATTTTTATTTGCTTTGCTCTACTCCACATGTATTTTTTGTGCATGTATTTCTTGTTCATCAAAGACTATCTATCTAATTTCTTTAAGAAGAACATTATAATTCCCTGACATGTGGATATTATTGCTTATTGTTTGGATGAAAAAAAAAAAGAAAAAAAAAAACTTTTTATATGGCTTGAAGTCATAAGCTTATGGCCTGAAACTACTTTTTGTAGTGCACTTTCTTTTCTCTGCCTGCACATTTTGGCTGGAAGATGACATGCTTAGCCTGGTAAATATTTTGGTCCCTCCCTCTCCTCTCCCCCACCCCCTTTTTTTTTTTATTATTATTATTTTTTTATTTTTCAATATTACTCCAGATTAAGAGTTATAAACTAAACTTTTTTTTATGGCGTATAGGCCTATTGGTTAAGCAGGAGGTAGGACCTACAGCATGGCAAATCGGATGTGTGTACTCCTGTCCTGCGACTCGTCTTGTTCTGTTATGACGAGCCTAGGAAACAACCTGTTGGATGGTTTACAGTCTAAACACTGGCTATTGTGTTTTTTGATAAATGTGTTTTTTCTTTATTTTCTGGGAGGTTTTTTGTGTCTCTTCCTCAATGGTACATCTGGATGCAACCCTAATGCTCTTTTGGTTTCTAATCAGGATGCTCATTTATTTCCTGCCATTCTTACTACCTGTATTCATCTGTGGGTGATTGATGGTTAACCCAAATATCTCCCAGAGAGGATCGAGTGGGTCCAATATTCGACTTGTGAGTTGGAACGTTCGTGGTCTCGGGGGCCCTGTAAAGCGATCCAAAGTGTTTTCTCATCTCAAAGGTCTTAACACTGACATTGCTTTCCTCCAGGAGACTCATTTGTGTATAAATGATCATTGCAGATTGCGTAAACCATGGGTTGGGCAAATATTCCACTCAGCTTTCAATAGTAAATCTAGGGGTGCCGCTATTCTTATTAATAAACGTATCCAGTTCTCCCCTGATCAGATTATATCTGATCCCCATGGACGCTATGTTATAGTGAGTGGCACATTATATCAGACCTCAGTTGTGTTGGTTAATGTTTATGCCCCTAATTGGGACAACCCAAATTTTATGACTTCACTTTTTTCAAAAATTCCTAATTTGGACACTCGTCATCTCATTCTGGGGGGAGACCTAAACCTAGTAATAGACCCCAAACTTGACCGATCCCATCCAAAAAAACTCACACCTACCGCTATGTCAAAAGCATTATCGTCTATTATGAGCGAGTTGGGCTGCATAGATGCTTGGCGCCTGCTCCACCCATTTTCAAAAGATTTTTCTTATTTTTCAAAAGTTCATCAAGCTTATTCTCGTATCGATTATTTTTTTATAGATAGAGCTCTTTTACCTGCTGTAAAGTCCACTGAATACTCCGCTATCATTATTTCTGACCATGCTCCTCATATTTTGGATCTAGCACTTTCATCTAACACTACGAAGCAATGGAAGTTCAATACAGGGCTACTAGCTAGAGATGAATTCTGTGATTATATTTCCAAAAAAATTAATGTTTTCCTTGAAAATAATAAATCTGAATCCACATCTCCCTCTCTGTTATGGGAAACATTAAAAGCAGTAATTAGGGGAGATATCATTTCATACAGCACTCATATGG
The DNA here is from genome assembly GCA_030347415.2 of Decapterus maruadsi. Taxonomy (NCBI): domain Eukaryota; kingdom Metazoa; phylum Chordata; class Actinopteri; order Carangiformes; family Carangidae; genus Decapterus; species Decapterus maruadsi. The sequence continues at coordinate 32,735,800 of CM064895.1, forward strand.
CTAAGAAAAATAAACAAAAACAACAGGAACTTATTGATGCAATTCTCAGCATAGATAGAGAATATTCCAGCTCTCCCAGTCCAGAACTGTATGCTAAAAGGGTCAAATTACAATCTGAATATGATCTTCTCTCTACAGACAAAGCAGAGTACCTTTTAAGACGGACCAAAGGGACTTACTATGAATATGGGGATAAAGCCAGCCGTCTCCTCGCCCTCCAGCTTAAACGTCAGTCAGCTTCAAATTTCATATCACAAATTTATGACTCCTCTCACTCCCTTACTACCAATCCATCTGAAATTAACTCCACCTTTGCTGCCTATTATTCTAATCTGTATCAATCCGAACCTCCTTTAAATAAAAGCATAATGGATAATTTTTTAGATAACATAGATATACCTACCATAGATCCTCACATTAAAGAGGAGTTGGAAAAACCCATACAGTTGGAAGAATTAATTTCTTGTCTTAAATCAATGCAAAATAACAAAGCTCCGGGACCAGATGGTTTTCCGGTTGATTTTTATAAGAGGTTTTCCCACCAACTTGCTCCTTTGTTATTAGACATGTTTAATGATTCATTGAAACAAGGCCTTCTGCCTCCAACTTTAAATCAGGCTTCAATTTCACTCATTCCTAAAAAAGACAAAAACTTAGATGAATGTGGCAACTGGAGACCGATAAGTCTATTAAATTCAGATGTAAAACTTTTAGCAAAAGTACTGGCATGTCGTCTAGATCCTTGTCTTCCAGATATAATTTCTTTGGATCAGTCAGGGTTTGTGAGAGGTCGTCAACTATCGTCTAACATTAGAAGACTTTTAAATATTGTTCTATCTCCCAACACATCTCATACCGCTGAAATGGTTATTTCTTTAGACGCGGAAAAAGCCTTTGACCGCGTCGAATGGAATTACCTGTTTACCGTTTTGGGAAAATTCGGCTTTGGGTCTAATTTTATTTCTTGGATACAACTTCTCTACTCTGCCCCTTCTGCTTGTGTGACAACTAACTTTAAAAAATCTGAATTTTTCCCTCTATCTAGAGGGACACGTCAAGGGTGTCCTATGTCTCCCTTGCTTTTCGCTATAGCAATAGAGCCTCTCTCCATTGCTCTCAAATCTTCTTCATGTTTTACTGGTATTTCTAGAGCTGGACTGGAACATCGAGTGTCTCTCTATGCTGATGACTTGCTGTTATACGTCATAGACCCAATTAGCTGTGTAGATGATATTCTACAAATTTTGACAACTTTCGGATCTTTTTCGGGTTATAAATTAAACATCAGTAAAAGCGAATGTTTTCCGGTAAACACAGCAGCGAAACAGATCCCACCAAATGTATTACCATTTCGTTTAGCCCATAACAGCTTTCGTTATTTAGGTATCAACATTTCTCACTCTCTCCCCTTACTTTATAAAAATAATTTTACAAAGTTGGTTATGGAAATAAGAGCTGATTTAGCACGCTGGGACTCTCTCCCCCTCTCCTTGATAGGCAGAATTAATTCTATTAAAATGAACGTCCTTCCGAGATTTTTGTTTCTATTCCGGTGTCTTCCAATTTTTTTGTCTAAATCATTTATACAAACGTTGGACAAAATGATCTCTAAATTTATCTGGGCTGGCAAGAACCCAAGAGCGCGGCGAACAACTCTCCAAAGAAGTAAATCAGAAGGGGGTCTTGCACTGCCTAACCTATTGTACTACTATTGGGCTGCCAATCTTCAGATAATCCATGCTTGGTGTAACTCTCCTGGCTTGGACTGGTGCATAATGGAAGAAGCTTCTTGCCACCCCTCTTCTCTGGCAGCTCTGGTCTGTGCCCCTCTATCTTCTCGTTATCCTAGCTATATTAAAAACCCAATTGTACTTTCTTCTTTGAAAATTTGGAAACAATTCAGGCAACATTTCAAACTTTCATTACCCACATTATTAAGCCCCATCTGCAACAATCACCTGTTTCCCCCCTCCAATACAGATGTTGCTTTCACTTTGTGGAAAGAGAGGGGCCTGGTTCGTTTCTCAGATTTATATTCTGAGGGCTTATTTGCTTCATTTAATGATCTCCGTACTAAATATAATTTACCTCATTCTCATATGTTTCGATATTTTCAAGCACGAAATTATGCACACACACACTTTACGTCCTTTCCTCAACCTCCAATAGGATCTCTTATCACTGAAATACTTTCTCTATCAACAGCTCGCTGTAAGATTTCAGTATTATTTGACCTTATATCATCTTCTAATACGCCATCTATTGTGAAGGTCAGGGATAGTTGGGAAAAAGAACTTGGTTTTAATCTGACAGATGAATGGTGGAAGGAGGCGTTGATCAGGGTCAATTCTTCATCTTCATGTGCTCGTCTTAGTTTAATACAATTTAAAGTTCTTCATAAAATTCATTTTACAAAAAATAGACTTAGTAAGCTATTTCCAGGCACTAAAGACGTCTGTGACAGATGCGGTCTATCTCCTGCAGACCATGTTCATATGTTTTTCTCTTGCCCCAAGTTAGTCAATTATTGGTCTAATTTTTTCAAATCATTAAGTGAAGCCCTCAACATCATGCTTGAACCCTGTCCATTAATATCTATCTTTGGCGTCTCCAATGCTCCAACCAGTCTCAATAATATTAACTCTGATGTCATCGCTTTTGCCTCACTTATAGCCCGCAGACGTATTTTATTACATTGGAAAAGTCCAAATGCTCCTCCCACTAACTCTTGGTTGAGTGACTTAATGTCCTTTCTGTCTCTGGAAAAAATTAAATATTCCTTAAGAGGCTCAGACATACATTTTTATAAAAGATGGCGACCCCTCATTACACATGTAAACACCCTCACCTCTCTGGACTCCAGTTAAAGTGATTTGGCGCATCCACTCCACCTTTTCATTTTATTTTGATTTTTCATTGAGCACACTGTGCACCCTGTATGTAATTTTCTACTGTATATTATCATCATCTTTATTTATTTGTCTCTTTCGCCTCCCTTTTTAGTTTCTTATTATTGTGTATTTTTTGTTATTTATATGTTCTGTTTACTTTTCTCTCCCTCTCTGTTCTCGGGGGGGATGTTACTTTTATGCAATGTGAGGAAAAAAAGAAAAGAAAAGTGGAAATCAGCTGAAAATGTATTTTGCACTACTGTTTGTAAAATGCTGGTCTTCAATAAAAAAAAATTAAAAAAAAAAAAAAAATAGTGATCAATTATACTGTACTACGGTTATCAATAGTTAATAGTGATCAATAATACTGTGCTACAGTTATCAATTAATAGTGATCAATAATACTGTACTACGGTTATCAATAGTTAGTAGTGATCAATAATACTGTACTACAGTTATCAATAGTTAGTAGTGATCAATAATACTGTACTACAGTTATCAATTAATAGTGATCAATAATACTGTACTACGGTTATCACTAGTTAGTAGTGATCAATAATACTGTACTACGGTTATCAATAGTTAATAGTGATCAATAATACTGTGCTACAGTTATCAATTAATAGTGATCAATAATACTGTACTACGGTTATCAATAGTTAGTAGTGATCAATAATACTGTACTACAGTTATCAATAGTTAGTAGTGATCAATAATACTGTACTACAGTTATCAATTAATAGTGATCAATAATACTGTACTACGGTTATCACTAGTTAGTAGTGATCAATAATACTGTACTACGGTTATCAATAGTTAATAGTGATCAATAATACTGTACTACAGTTATCAATTAATAGTGATCAATAATATTGTACTACAGTTATCAATAGTTAGTAGTGATCAATAATACTGTACTACAGTTATCACTAGTTAATAGTGATCAATAATACTGTACTACAGTTATCAATAGTTAGTAGTGATCAATAATACTGTACTACAGTTATCAATAGTTAGTAGTGATCAATAATACTGTACTACAGTTATCAATTAATAGTGATCAATAATACTGTACTACAGTTATTTTTTTATTTTTTTTATTTAACCTTTGTTTAATCAGGCAAGCAAATTAAGAACAGAATTTCTTATTTTCAAGTGCAGCCTGAGGGGTAAGGGGAGAGGAGTGCTAAAAATGAAAAACAAATGTTAAATACAATACACATGAAAAAACATTAAAACACAATACAATACAAGATAAAACAGTTAATCAGTGATCAAGCAGACAGTAGGAGGTCTAAGAACAGGTGCAGGAGTCGGCTGTATTATGTAGTAGAAGTTGTTTGAAGGTGGAGATAGAGGTGAAGACAGAAAGTTTAAGGGTGGTTTGTAGGGTGTTCCAGTCAGAAGCTGCAGCGAACCGGAAGGCATTGCGCCCGAAGATGGTGCGGACTTTGGGGATTGAGAGATTGATGAAGGCGCTGGACCTAAGAGTGCGGGCAGGTTGTGAAAGGTGCAGAAGAGAAGAGAGATAGGGAGGAGTGATGTTATCACTAGTTAATAGTGATCAATAATACTGTACTACAGTTATCAATAGTTAATAGTGATCAATAATACTGTACTACAGTTATCAATAGTTAGTAGTGATCAATAATACTGTACTACGGTTATCACTAGTTAGTAGTGATCAATGATACTGTACTACAGTTACCACTAGTAAATAGTGATCAATGATACTGTACTACAGTTATCAATAGTTAATAGTGATCAATAATACTGTACTACAGTTATCAATAGTTAATAGTGATCAATAATACTGTACTACGGTTATCACTAGTTAATAGTGATCAATAATACTGTACTACAGTTATCAATAGTTAATAGTGATCAATAATACTGTACTACGGTTATCACTAGTTAGTAGTGATCAATGATACTGTACTACAGTTACCACTAGTTAATAGTGATCAATGATACTGTACTACAGTTATCAATAGTTAATAGTGATCAATAATACTGTACTACAGTTATCACTAGTGACTAGTGATCAATGATACTGTACTACAGTTATCAATAGTTAATAGTGATCAATAATACTGCAATACAGTTATCAATAGTTAATAGTGATCAATAATACTGTACTACAGTTATCACTAGTGACTAGTGATCAATAATACTGTACTACAGTTATCAATAGTTAATAGTGATCAATAATACTGTACTACAGTTATCAATAGTTAATAGTGATCAATAATACTGTACTACAGTTATCACTAGTTAATAGTGATCAATAATACTGTACTACAGTTATCAATAGTTAATAGTGATCAATAATACTGTACTACAGTTATCAATAGTTAATAGTGATCAATAATACTGTACTACGGTTATCACTAGTTAATAGTGATCAATAATACTGTACTACAGTTATCACTAGTTAGTAGTGATCAATAATACTGTACTACAGTTATCACTAGTTAATAGTGATCAATGATACTGTACTACAGTTATCACTAGTTAGTAGTGATCAATGATACTGTACTACAGTTATCACTAGTTAATAGTGATCAATGATACTGTACTACGGTTATCAATAGTTAATAGTGATCAATAATACTGCACTACAGTTATCACTAGTTAATAGTGATCAATGATACTGTACTACGGTTATCAATAGTTAATAGTGATCAATAATACTGTACTACAGTTATCACTAGTTAATAGTGATCAATAATACTGTACTACGGTTATCAATACTTAGTAGTGATCAATAATACTGCACTAGTGTAGTGGTCGACAGTGATTAACTTTATTGAACAGAGTGGTTGACAGTGGTTAACTTTATAGAGAATGTGAAGCTGACGTCACGCCGCTTTGCCGTTGTGGGACGTCGGCGCCATCTTTGGAGGAACGCAAACGTAAACAGAGTGGGAAAAACGGAGGAAAACGAGCAAAAAGTAAAAGAGAAAGAAAAAGAGATGAGGAAGACAGCCAAAAGAGAAAACAAAAAAGAAACGGAGAAGAGGAAGGGAAAGGAAGGAGGAACGTATCATGATAAACTCAAATTTAATGAGAAACAAAGGTAAACAGAAACACTACAACTTATTAAGACCCAGATTTACTCCCTCCACTGACTTATCCAGACATTGTGAACTTTCTCGTTTTTCGTATTAGTGCATATACTGCTGTGGCATTTTTTATGCAGCAGTTCTGTCCCACCATCATTACTTTTAAGCGACTTTGGGAACTTTTTTCAGGGGGGGCGAGCAAGTGTTTACATCCGCGATCCTCCAAAGATGGCGGCCAACGTCCAACGGCGTGACGTAACTTCACATTCTCTATTGAACAGAGTGGTTGACAGTGGTTAACTTTATTGAGCAGAGTGGTCGACAGTGGTTAACTTTATTGAACAGAGTGGTTGACAGTGGTTAACTTTATTGAACAGAGTGGTCGACAGTGGTTAACTTTATTGAACAGAGTGGTTGACAGTGGTTAACTTTATTGAACAGAGTGGTTGACAGTGGTTAACTTTATTGAACAGAGTGGTTGACAGTGGTTAACTTTATTGAGCAGGGTGGTTGACAGTGGTGAACTTGGTTGACAGTGGTGAACTTTATTGAACAGAGTGGTCGACAGTGGTTAACTTTATTGAACAGAGTGGTTGACAGTGGTTAACTTTATTGAACAGAGTGGTTGACAGTGGTTAACTTTATTGAACAGAGTGGTTGACAGTGGTTAACTTTATTGAGCAGGGTGGTTGACAGTGGTGAACTTGGTTGACAGTGATTAACTTTATTGAACAGAGTGGTCGACAGTGGTTAACTTTATTGAACAGAGTGGTTGACAGTGGTTAACTTTATTGAACAGAGTGGTTGACAGTGGTTAACTTTATTGAACAGAGTGGTTGACAGTGGTTAACTTTATTGAACAGAGTGGTCGACAGTGGTTAACTTTATTGAGCAGAGTGGTCGACAGTGGTTAACTTTATTGAACAGAGTGGTTGACAGTGGTTAACTTTATTGAACAGAGTGGTCGACAGTGGTTAACTTTATTGAGCAGAGTGGTCGACAGTGGTTAACTTTATTGAACAGAGTGGTTGACAGTGGTTAACTTTATTGAACAGGGTGGTCGACAGTGGTTAACTTTATTGAACAGGGTGGTCGACAGTGGTTAACTTTATTGAACAGAGTGGTCGACAGTGGTTAACTTTATTGAACAGAGTGGTCGACAGTGGTTAACTTTATTGAACAGAGTGGTCGACAGTGGTTAACTTTATTGAACAGAGTGGTCGACAGTGGTTAACTTTATTGAACAGAGTGGTCGACAGTGGTTAACTTTATTGAACAGAGTGGTCGACAGTGGTTAACTTTATTGAACAGAGTGGTCGACAGTGGTTAACTTTATTGAACAGAGTGGTTGACAGTGGTTAACTTTATTGAACAGGGTGGTTGACAGTGGTTAACTTTATTGAACAGAGTGGTTGACAGTGGTTAACTTTATTGAACAGAGTGGTTGACAGTGGTTAACTTTATTGAACAGAGTGGTTGACAGTGGTTGGTGCAGCAGTAATGAAAGCTGCTGCTGAACTGATCATCCTGTCAAAATCCCCCTGACTGTCAAGGAATGACTCATAACTACAACCTGTCTAACTGACACCAACTGTCAACCTGTCTGTCTGTCTCTCTGACTACCTGTCTGTCTCTTTTTTTTTTTTAACCTTTATTTAACCAGGCAAGCAAATTAAGAACAGAATTTCTTATTTCCAAGTGCAGCCTGGAGGGGGGGGGGAGGGGAGTGCTAAAAGTGAAACACTCTAACTACCTGTCTGTCTGTCTCCAGGATGTATGAGGACCTGGTTGAAGCCTTCTGTGGCCTGGAGCCAGACGTGTCTCCGAGGGGCGTGGCCTGCCAGAGGGGGCGTGGCCTCGGGGACGAGGAGGGGGCGGGGTCCAGTCTGAGTGTGGGACAGTTTGTCCTCTGTCATTGGTCAGACGGACTCTACTACCTGGGCAAGATACAGCGGGTAACACACACACACACACACACACGCTGAAGCTGCACTGTGCTCTGATTGGTGGTTGATTCCAACTGTCTGTGCTCTGATTGGTCAACAGGTGAGCCCCCCCAGGCAGAGCTGCTTCGTCACCTTCGAGGACAACTCTAAGTTCTGGGTGCTGTGGAAGGACATCCAGCACGGTGAGACAGACAGACACTTACACAGACCCAGTGTGTCTCAACGCTATGTTGTCTGTCATCACCAGCTCTCGTCCAATCCCGTTGCAGCTGGTGTGCCGGGGGAGGAGCCTCGCTGCTCCATGTGTCGAGAGGTGGAGTCACATCCTGAAGACCAATCACATCAGAGCAACAAAATCCTCATCTGTGGAAAGTGTGGCATTGGTGAGTGAGACAGACAGGTAGAGAGACAGACAGGTAGAGACAGACAGGTAGAGAGACAGACAGGTAGAGACAGACAGGTAGAGACAGACAGGTAGAGACAGACAGGTAGAGACAGACAGGTAGAGACAGACAGGTAGAGAGACAGACAGGTAGAGAGACAGACAGGTAGAGAGACAGACAGGTAGAGAGACAGACAGGTAGAGACAGACAGGTAGATACAGACAGGTAGAGAGACAGACAGGTAGAGAGACAGACACGTAGAGAGACAGACAGGTAGAGAGACAGACACGTAGAGAGACAGACAGGTAGAGAGACAGACACGTAGAGAGACAGACAGGTAGAGAGACAGACACGTAGAGAGACAGACAGGTAGAGACAGACAGGTAGAGAGACAGACAGGTAGAGAGACAGACAGGTAGAGACAGACAGGTAGATACAGACAGGTAGAGAGACAGACAGGTAGAGAGACAGACACGTAGAGAGACAGACAGGTAGAGAGACAGACACGTAGAGAGACAGACAGGTAGAGAGACAGACACGTAGAGAGACAGACAGGTAGAGAGACAGACAGGTAGAGACAGACAGGTAGAGAGACAGACAGGTAGAGAGACAGACAGGTAGAGACAGACAGGTAGAGAGACAGACAGGTAGAGACAGACAGGTAGAGAGACAGACAGGTAGAGAGACAGACAGACAGGTAGAGAGACAGACAGGTAGAGACAGACAGGTAGAGAGACAGACAGGTAGAGACAGACAGGTAGAGAGACAGACAGGTAGAGAGACAGACAGGTAGAGACAGACAGGTAGAGAGACAGACAGGTAGAGAGACAGACAGGTAGAGACAGACAGGTAGAGAGACAGACAGGTAGAGAGACAGACAGGTTGAGACAGACAGACAGGTAGAGACAGACAGGTAGAGAGACAGACAGGTAGAGACAGACAGGTAGAGACAGACAGGTAGAGAGACAGACAGGTAGAGAGACAGACAGGTAGAGAGACAGATAGGTTGAGACAGACAGGTAGAGACAGACAGGTAGAGACAGACAGGTAGAGACAGACAGGTAGAGACAGACAGGTAGAGAGACAGACAGGTAGAGACAGACAGGTAGAGACAGACAGGTAGAGAGACAGACAGGTAGAGACAGACAGGTAGAGAGACAGACAGGTAGAGAGACAGACAGGTAGAGACAGACAGGTAGAGAGACAGACAGGTAGAGAGACAGACAGGTAGAGAGACAGACAGGTAGAGACAGACAGGTAGAGAGACAGACAGGTAGAGACAGACAGGTAGAGACAGACAGGTAGAGACAGACAGGTAGAGAGACAGACAGGTAGAGAGACAGACAGGTAGAGAGACAGACAGGTAGAGACAGACAGGTAGAGACAGACAGGTAGAGAGACAGACAGGTAGAGAGACAGACAGGTAGAGAGACAGACAGGTAGAGACAGACAGGTAGAGAGACAGACAGGTAGAGACAGACAGGTAGACAGACAGACAGGTAGAGACAGACAGGTAGACAGACAGACAGGTAGAGACAGACAGGTAGAGAGACAGACAGGTAGACAGACAGACAGGTAGAGAGACAGACAGGGAGAGACAGACAGGTAGAGAGACAGACAGGTAGAGACAGACAAGTAGAGAGACAGACAGGTGAGACAGACAGGTAGAGACAGACAGGTAGAGACAGACAGGTAGAGAGACAGACAGGTAGAGACAGACAGGTAGAGAGACAGACAGGTAGAGAGACAGGTAGAGACAGACAGGTAGAGAGACAGACAGGTAGAGACAGACAGGTAGAGAGACAGACAGGTAGAGAGACAGGTAGAGACAGACAGGTAGAGAGACAGACAGGTAGAAACAGACAGGTAGAGAGACAGACAGGTAGAGAGACAGACAGGTAGAGAGACAGACAGGTAGAGAGACAGACAGACAGGTAGAGACAGACAGGTAGAGAGACAGACAGGTAGAGACAGACAGGTAGAGAGACAGACAGGTAGAGACAGACAGATAGAGACAGACAGGTAGAGAGACAGACAGACAGGTAGAGAGACAGACAGGTAGAGACAGACAGGTAGAGAGACAGACAGGTAGAGACAGACAGGTAGAGAGACAGACAGGTAGAGAGACAGACAGGTAGAGAGACAGACAGGTAGAGAGACAGACAGGTAGAGACAGACAGGTAGAGAGACAGACAGGTAGAGAGACAGACAGGTTGAGACAGACAGACAGGTAGAGACAGACAGGTAGAGAGACAGACAGGTAGAGACAGACAGGTAGAGACAGACAGGTAGAGAGACAGACAGGTAGAGAGACAGACAGGTAGAGAGACAGATAGGTTGAGACAGACAGGTAGAGACAGACAGGTAGAGACAGACAGGTAGAGACAGACAGGTAGAGACAGACAGGTAGAGAGACAGACAGGTAGAGACAGACAGGTAGAGACAGACAGGTAGAGAGACAGACAGGTAGAGACAGACAGGTAGAGACAGACAGGTAGAGAGACAGACAGGTAGAGAGACAGACAGGTAGAGAGACAGACAGGTAGAGACAGACAGGTAGAGAGACAGACAGGTAGAGACAGACAGGTAGAGAGACAGACAGGTAGAGACAGACAGGTAGAGAGACAGACAGGTAGAGAGACAGACAGGTAGAGAGACAGACAGGTAGAGACAGACAGGTAGAGACAGACAGGTAGAGAGACAGACAGGTAGAGAGACAGACAGGTAGAGAGACAGACAGGTAGAGACAGACAGGTAGAGAGACAGACAGGTAGAGACAGACAGGTAGACAGACAGACAGGTAGAGACAGACAGGTAGACAGACAGACAGGTAGAGACAGACAGGTAGAGAGACAGACAGGTAGACAGACAGACAGGTAGAGAGACAGACAGGGAGAGACAGACAGGTAGAGAGACAGACAGGTAGAGACAGACAGGTAGAGAGACAGACAGGTAGAGAGACAGGTAGAGACAGACAGGTAGAGAGACAGACAGGTAGAGAGACAGACAGGTAGACAGACAGACAGGTAGAGAGACAGACAGGGAGAGACAGACAGGTAGAGAGACAGACAGGTAGAGACAGACAGGTAGAGAGACAGACAGGTAGAGACAGACAGGTAGAGACAGACAGGTAGAGAGACAGACAGGTAGAGACAGACAGGTAGAGAGACAGACAGGTAGAGAGACAGGTAGAGACAGACAGGTAGAGAGACAGACAGGTAGAGACAGACAGGTAGAGAGACAGACAGGTAGAGAGACAGGTAGAGACAGACAGGTAGAGACAGACAGGTAGAGACAGACAGGTAGAGAGACAGACAGGTAGAGAGACAGACAGGTAGAGACAGACAGGTAGAGAGACAGACAGACAGGTAGAGACAGACAGGTAGAGAGACAGACAGGTAGAGACAGACAGGTAGAGACAGACAGACAGGTAGAGACAGACAGATAGAGACAGACAGGTAGAGAGACAGACAGGTGGAGTCCTGTGATTGGTTGAGTCTTGTCTCTGTCTCCTAGGTTTCCACCAGCAGTGTCATGTTCCTCCTGTCGAGGGCAGCAACAGCCTGAGTCCCTGGTTCTGTCGACGCTGCGTCTTCGCTCTGGCTGTCAGGGTAACCACGCACACACACACACAGACACACACACACACATGGCGCCGCAGCATCACGGCGTGTCGGCCTCACGGCGCGTCGGCCTCACGGCGCGTCGGCCTCACGGCGCGTCGGCCTCACGGCGCCGCAGCATCACGGCGTGTCGGCCTCACGGCGCGTCGGCCTCACGGCGCGTCGGCCTCACGGCGCCGCAGCCTCACGGCGCCGCAGCATCACGGCGCGTCGGCCTCACGGCGCCGCAGCCTCACGGCGCCGCAGCATCACGGCGTGTCGGCCTCACGGCGCGTCGGCCTCACGGCGTGTCGGCCTCACGGCGCCGCAGCAGCAGACGACTGACCGCCTGCTGTTTGTGTCCCGTCCTCCACAGAAAGGCGGCGCCCTGAAGAAGGGTCCCATCGCGCGGGCGCTGGCGTCCATGAAGCAGGTGCTGTTCTACGACCTGGACTCACTGGACTGGGACTCGCAGCACCGGACCAATCAGCAGCAGTGTTACTGCTACTGCGGCGGCCCCGGAGAGTAAGAGCCAATCAGGCCCAATCCCATTTCTCTCTTTTACCCCCACCCCAACCGTTTGCCCCAACGTGCATCGGAGGTTTATCATGAATTTAGCTCAAAAACAAAAGCATTCTAAGTGTGTGTGTGTGCGTGCGTGCGTGCGTGCGTGCGTGCGTGCGTGCGTGTGTGTGTGTGTGTGTGCGTGTGTGTGTGTGTGTGTGTGTGTGTGTGTGTGTGTGTGTGCATGTGTGTGTGTGTGTAGGTGGTACCTGAAGATGCTGCAGTGCTTCAAGTGTCAGCAGTGGTTCCACGAGGCCTGTACCCAGTGTCTGCAGGATGCCATGCTGTTTGGAGACAGGTGAGTCCGTCCCTCCGTCTCCTGGTAACCATGACGACCACGCCGTCTCCTCAGCTCTCCCATCCCCCGTCTCCTCCTCAGGTTCTACCTCTTCCTCTGCTCCGTCTGCAACAAAGGCTCCGAGTACGTGAAGCGGCTGTCCCTGCGCTGGGTGGACCTGGTCCACCTGGTCCTCTACAACCTGTCCGTCAGCAGCAAGAAGAAGTACTTTGAGCTGGACGAGATCCTGGTCTTCGTCTCCACCAACTGGGACCACCTGCAGCTGGGGAAGGTACCTGGACTAGACCTGGACCTGGACTAGACCTGGACTAGACCTGGACTAGACCTGGACTAGACCTGGACTAGACCTGGACCTGGACTAGACCTGGGCTAGACCTGGGCTAGACCTGGACTGGACCTGGACTCCATCTGGACTAGACCTGGGCTAGACCTGGACGAGACCTGGGCTAGACCTGGGCTAGACCTGGACTAGACCTGGACTAGACCTGGACTAGACCTGGACTAGACCTGGACCTGGACTAGACCTGGACTAGACCTGGACTCCATCTGGACTAGACCTGGGCTAGACCTGGACTAGACCTGGGCTAGACCTGGGCTAGACCTGGACTAGACCTGGACTAGACCTGGACTAGACCTGGGCTAGACCTGGGCTAGACCTGGACTAGACCTGGGCCTCATGTAGCAAAAAGATGTATCCACAATTCATGTGAACCTGAACTAACCTGTCTGTGTGTGTCTGTGTGTGTGTGTGTGTGTGTCTGTGTCTGTGTGCAGCTGTCCAACACTCCTCCAGCAGACAGGGGGCAGCACCTGCTGGACGCTCTCAACAAGTACAAGAGCAAGTACGAGCCGCCGCTCACCTGGTCTCCATGACACTGCTGCAGGTCCTAGTCCTGGTCCTGGTCCTAGTCCTGGTCCTGGTCTAGGTCCTGGTCCTGGTCCAGGTCCAGGTCCAGGTCCAGGTCCTGGTCCTGGTCCTGGTCCTGGTCCTGGTCCTGATGCTGCTCCTGTGTGCAGGTTCCTGTGTGGGAAGGAGATCAAGAAGAGGAAGTGCATCTTCCGGCTGATTTCCAGTGGGCCCCCTCGCCCCCTTTAGCTATTTCCTGTGGGTCAGAGCGACAAGAATTTATGGCCAAGAGCAGGTGGGTGGCTCCGTTACCATGGTGATTTATGTATTTCCAGTGGGCTACCAACCTGCTGTGTTTGTGTGTTCAGCGCGTCGGCGGAGAGGAAGAGGAGGAAGTCCAAGTGGCTGCTGGAGGACGCCATTCCCAACGTACGTCTTCTTCTCTACTTCCTGTTGACGTGTCGTATGCAGTGGGTATACTGCAGTATTTATGTACTTCCAGTGGGTATACTGCAGTATAAATGTATTTCCAGTGGGTATACTGCAGTATTTATGTATTTCCAGTGGGTATACTGCAGTATTTATGTATTTCCAGTGGGTATACTGACGTATTTATGTATTTCCAGTGGGTATACTGCAGTATTTATGTATTTCCAGTGGGTATACTGCAGTATTTATGTATTTCCAGTGGGTATACTGAGTACCACATAGACTACTCCACATGTTGACGTGTTGTGTTGCAGAACGAGTACTCGTGCAGCTGGACCTCCAACCACCACATGGCCAACATCTTCGACTTCACGCTGGACGAGCTGCAGAGCCTCAAGAGGTGAGACTCACTGCTCCGCCTCCATCAATAATCAATAACCAGCTGATCAGTAATCAATAACCAGCTGATCAGTAATCAATAACCAGCTGATCAATAATCAACTGATCAATAATCAATAACCAGCTGATCAATAATCAATAACTAGCTGATCAATAATCAACAGATCAATAATCAATAACCAGCTGATCAATAATCAATAACCAGCTGATCAATAATCAATAACCAGCTGATCAATAACCAGCTGATCAATCATTAACCAGCTGATCAATAATCAATAACCAGCTGATCAATAATCAACTGATCAATAATCAATAACCAGCTGATCAATAATCAATAACCAGCTGATCAATAATCAACTGATCAATAATCAATAACCAGCTGATCAGTAATCAATAACCAGCTGATCAATAACCAGCTGATCAATCAATAACCAGCTGATCAATAATCAATAACCAGCTGATCAATAATCAATAACCAGCTGATCAATAATTAACCAGCTGATCAATAATTAACCAGCTGATCAATAATCAACTGATCAATAACCAGCTGATCAATAATCAACTGATCAATAATCAATAACCAGCTGATCAATAATTAACCAGCTGATCAATAATCAACTGATCAATAACCAGCTGATCAATAATCAACTGATCAATAATCAGCTGATCAATAATCAATAACCAGCTGATCAATAATCAATAACCAGCTGATCAATAATCAATAACCAGCTGATCAATAATCAATAACCAGCTGATCAATAATCAATAACCAGCTGATCAATAATCAATAACCAGCTGATCAATAATCAATAACCAGCTGATCAATAATCAATAACCAGCTGATCAATAATCAACTGATCAATAATCAATAACCAGCTGATCAGTAATCAATAACCAGCTGATCAATAATCAATAACCAGCTGATCAATAATCAATAACCAGCTGATCAATAATCAACTGATCAATAATCAATAACCAGCTGATCAATAATCAACTGATCAATAATCAATAACCAGCTGATCAATAATCAATAACCAGCTGATCAATAACCAGCTGATCAATAATCAACTGATCAATAATCAATAATCAACTGATCAATAATCAATAACCAGCTGATCAATAATCAATAACCAGCTGATCAATAATCAATAACCAGCTGATCAATAATCAATAACCAGCTGATCAATAATCAACAACCAGCTGATCAATAATCAATAACCAGCTGATCAATAATCAACAACCAGCTGATCAATAATCAACTGATCAATAATCAATAACCAGCTGATCAGTGACTGTCTCCTCCTCAGTTCGTCCAGTCGGACCGTCAGCATCGATCAGGACTCGACCGACGCCTCCACCTCCGGTTCTGCTACGACCAGCGCCTCCTACCGCTTCAGGTGACATCATCATCCAGTAGCCCCGCCCCTCAGCTGTGACGTCATCATCCAGTAGCCCCGCCCCTCAGCTGTGACGTCATTATCTATTAGCCCCACCCCCTCAGCTGTGACATCATCATCCAGTAGCCCCGCCCCTCAGCTGTGACGTCATGATTAGCCCCGCCCCTCAGCTGTGACATCATGATCTATTAGCCCCGCCCCTCAGCTGTGATGTCATGATCTATTAGCCCCGCCCCCTCAGCTGTGATGTCATCATCCAGTAGCCCCGCCGCCTCTGTGATGTCACGGCGGGCTGCCGCCTCTGTGATGTCACGGCGGGCTGCCGCCTCTGTGATGTCACGGCGGGCTGCCCCCTCTGTGATGTCACGGCGGGCTGCCGCCTCTGTGATGTCACGGCGGGCTGCCGCCTCTGTGATGTCACGGCGGGCTGCCGCCTCTGTCTTCCTGTTTAGTCTTTTTTCCTGTTCGCGGTCAGAAGACGGTCCGTGACGTCACGTTACGGTGCATCTTGGGTAGTTTGAGTGTGAGAATCTAGTCATAGCATCCGAGAACGTCTCCATCCTGTCAGTCACGCACTGCGCAGTGGAAACATAGTACTCGTACTAACGATCTGAGTAGTATGAGTAGTATGAGTAGTATGAGTAGTATGAGTAGTATGAGTAGTATGAGTAGTAGAAGTAGTATGAGTAGTAGAAGTAGTATGAGTAGTATGAGTAGTAGAAGTAGTATGAGTAGTATGAGTAGTAGAAGTAGTATGAGTAGTATGATGTCAGTAGAAGTAGTCTGTGATAGTAGAAGCTAGTCTGTGATGTATGAGCGGGTAGAAGTAGTATGAGTAGTATGTGAAGTAGTATGAGTAGTATGAGTAGTAGAAGTCTTTTTGAGTAGTATGAGTAGTCAGAAGTAGTATGAGTAGTAGAAGTAGTATGAGTAGTATGATGTAGAAGTCCATCCTGAGTAGTATGAGTAGTGGAAAGTATAGTACTAAAGTAGTATGAGTAGTATGAGTAGTAGAAGTAGTATGAGTAGTATGAGTAGTATGAGTAGTAGAAGTAGTATGAGTAGTATGAGTAGTAGAAGTAGTATGAGTAGTAGAAGTAGTATGAATAGTAGAAGTAGTATGAGTAGTATGAGTAGTAGAAGTAGTATGAGTAGTATGAGTAGTATGAGTAGTAGAAGTAGTATGAGTAGTCTGAGTAGTATGAGTAGTAGAAGTAGTATGAGTAGTATGAGTAGTAGAAGTAGTACGAGTAGTAGTAGTACGCGGTTTCCAACACAGCCCAAGTCTTGAAGGCGAGCTGGTGACGTGTAACTGACCTTTGACCTCTGACCTCTGCGTTCGCAGGCGGAGGGTGGGCAGCAGGAAGAGGAAGTTGCCGAGCAACAGCTACAGCCAGTGGGCCAATCGCAGCGAGGCGGGGGAGGAGCCCGAGGCTTCTGAAGCCAATCACCACACTCCGCTGTCCTCGGACTCCTCCCACTTCCTGTCCGACCCCTCCCAGCTGCCGTCTGACTCCTCCCACCTCCACTCCTCCATCTCCTCCTACTTCGGCGTGGCTGGCCGACTCACCAACGGCGAGCGCTACCAGGTGTTGGCGCGCCGCATCACGCCGCAGGGGACGGTCCAGTACCTGCTGGAGTGGGAGGGGACAACTCCTTATTAGGACATGTCCTTATTAGGGCGTCTGCTTACGCTTCCTCCACTAGTATCCATGGCAACGACTCACCTGTCTGACCATAGATAGATATATATATATATATATACGTCAACGCGGCGGCCATCTTGGTGAGGGGGAAGCCGCGTCTACTTCCTGCATTAGAGCTTTATCAACTATTAAAGGGATAGTTCACCCAAAATTCAAATGTCCGTCATCATCTCCAGTTTCCAGACTCCTCTGACGTTTCTATGTCTACGGTCAGAAACCCAGAGCCAAGATGGCCGCCGTGTTGATGTACGCTGAGAGGCAGAAGGCGCCGTCTAGTCAGTATATATCTATATCTATGCTGTCTGACCAGGTGAGTCTGGAGGAACCGGGTTCAGAGCCGCAGCCAAAGACCACACACACACACACACACACACACACACACACACACACACACACACACACACACTCTATAGTGTTATATCAATAGTGTTCAAGTAGTTTCTTCTTCATCTGTCTCTGGTTGTGTAACAGTCAGAGGAGCCATAGGTTCCTGTAGCGCTGTCAAACAGCACCTCACCTGTCCTCACCTGTCCTCACCTGTCCTCACCTGTCCTCACCTGTCCTCTCCTGTCCTCACCTGTCCTCTCTGTCCTCACCTGTCCTCACCTGTCCTCTCCTGTCCTCACCTGTCCTCACCTGTCCTCTCCTGTCCTCACCTGTCCTCACCTGTCCTCACCTGTCTCTGACCTGTCCTCACCTGTCCTCTCCTGTCCTCACCTGTCCTCTC
Source organism: Decapterus maruadsi (assembly GCA_030347415.2). NCBI lineage: Eukaryota > Metazoa > Chordata > Actinopteri > Carangiformes > Carangidae > Decapterus > Decapterus maruadsi. Next base: position 32,754,054 of record CM064895.1, read on the forward strand.
CTGTCCTCACCTGTCCTCACCTGTCCTCACCTGTCCTCACCTGTCCTCACTGATGAACTTCTCTTCTCAGTCTTTTATCTGGACAGTGTGAACGACACACGAGGACCAGCTCTCACATCTAGACCAATCGGCTGCCAGCTCTCACATCTAGACCAATCAGCTGCCAGCTCTCACATCTAGACCAATCAGCTGCCAGCTCTCACATCTAGACCAATCAGCTGCCAGCTCTCACATCTAGACCAATCAGCTGCCAGCTCTCACATCTAGACCAATCGGCTGCCAGCTCTCACATCTAGACCAATCAGCTGCCAGCTCTCACATCTAGACCAATCAGCTGCCAGCTCTCACATCTAGACCAATCAGCTGCCAGCTCTCACATCTAGACCAATCAGCTGCCAGCAACACAAAAGCAACAATCAGTCGTCTCTAATGTGTTTGTTGCTGCTGTGGACCAGGTGGACTCTGAGGGTCCAGGTGTTTGACTGTGGACCCACATCAGGTCCCGGTGGGGTTGGTTTCCCAGAGTTCATTGCTCCCCTTCAGAGTATTGGTCGTCTTCTTGCACTATCAGTTCACTATCAGTTCTGTATTGGTTCAGTATCTATGCAAACATCAGATTCCACCTCTACACTAAGAATCCATCTGTAGTTCAGAGATTAGCTCCACGCTAACGCAGCCCATAGGACGGATCTCCTTGTTGTTTACATTCTACTTCCTGGTAGAAAACCAGCGCGTAATGTGAATGGGAAACTCTCGTCCGTCACTATTGTTGGAATGCTGGTTTTCCACCCGGAAGTCGTTGTAAACAACAAGGAGATTCGTCCCATTGGTTTTAAAGGAGAATGCTAACTCTATAGTTCAGAGCTTAGCTCCATGCTAACGCAGCCCATTGGTTTGAAAGAAGAATGCTAGCAGTGCTAACAGTGCTCACGGTCTCTGAGACGTTAAACTCACTCTGTCACTTTAAACCGCAGCTCCTCCCTGCTGCCATGGTAACCACACTCTGCTCCCATTGGCCCGTTGGACGGTTGTTTTGATCATGTGACTGTACTTTTGACTTGTTTCTGTTGAGCTGACCAATCAGCTTCCAGCTTTCTCTGGAATAAAAAGAACTGATGTTTGACCTTTGACCCCCTCCTTGTTTTCTGTGTGTGTGTGTGTGTGTGTGCATGTGTGTGTGTGTGTGTGTCAGTGAGAGTGCAGCAGTTAATCCGTTAACAGGGTTAGAGCATTAAACACGTAAAGAACAAAACACATGAACAGACAGTTCAGGTGTTTCAACCTGCTGCACCAGACGCTCCACCAGAGACAGACAGGCAGGTGAGAGAGAGAGACAGGTGAGACACAGACAGACAGACAGGTGAGAAACAGAGAGGTACAGACTGACAGACAGGTGAGACAGAGAGAGGTACAGACTGACAGACAGGTGAGACACAGACAGAGAGACAGGTGAGACACAGACAGGTGAGAGAGAGGTACAGACTGACAGACAGGTGACAGACACTGTCACAGGTGAGACGATCTGCAGTGTTACCGTGTCCACCTGTCGTCTACCTGTCTGTGTTTGTTTACCTGTCCTCCTGTGTCTCTACCTGTGGACTCCTGTCCTCTGTGCAGCTTCCTGTGTGTCGGCCTCAGGTGTGACTGTGTTTTGGACGGGGACAGGTGAGTGCAGGTCTCGGCCTGTATTTCCCAGAATGCTGCAGTCATCTCTTTGAAGGATCCTGTTGCCATGGAGGAACTGGTCAAACACCTGTCCAGGTGTCAACACCTGGGCTGGATGAATGTGATTGGTGAGTTGATTGAATTGAAAGGTGAGACAGGCAGCTATGACATCACTAGCTCTTAAAGGGACATTGTGTCAGAATTACCCCCAACGTAGGCTTTAAACGTCTACGTTTACTGTGACTAAACGTCTGCGTTTACTGTGACTAAAAGTCTACGTTTACTGTGACTAGAAGTCTACGTTTACTGTGACTAAACGTCTACGTTTACTGTGACTAAACGTCTACGTTTACTGTGACTAAACGTCTACGTTTACTGTGACTAGAAGTCTACGTTTACTGTGACTAAAAGTCTACGTTTACTGTGACTAAAAGTCTACGTTTACTGTGACTAAAAGTCTACGTTTACTGTGACTAAAAGTCTACGTTTACTGTGATTAAACATCTACGTTTACTGTGACTAAATGTCTACGTTTACTGTGATTAAACATCTACGTTTACTGTGACTAAAAGTCTACGTTTACTGTGACTAAAAGTCTACGTTTACTGTGACTAAAAGTCTACGTTTACTGTGACTAAAAGTCTACGTTTACTGTGATTAAAAGTCTACGTTTACTGTGACTAAAAGTCTACGTTTACTGTGACTAGAAGTCTGCGTTTACTGTGATTAAAAGTCTACGTTAAAGTCGGTAGTTTTTAAAAGTCTACGTTTACTGTGACTAAAAGTCGGTAATTTTTAAAAGTCTATGTTTACTGTGACTAAACATCTACGTTTACTGTGACTAAACGTCTACATTTACTGTGAATAAACATCTACGTTTACTGGGTCTCATTCATGAAACGTGAGCAGCACAGATTTGTGTGTAAACCGTGTGTAGCGCGAATTTACGTGCATTTTCCGCATTCATCAATCTTTTAGTAGTGCAGATTTGTTAGTAGCTACTCACAAAATCTACACCTGCTCCTGACTGTGTGTAGCGCTTGTGTAAATGTAGGAATGCAAATAAAAACTGCTTGTCACTGTTGAAAATTACAATTTCAATCCGTATTACTCTCTCTCGTGTTCAGAATGCGCCGATGCCTTTGAAACACCTAATTTAAACATGACAAACAATTAGAAATATTTGGAGGGAGAGACGGTTTAGGGATCGGACGAGCACAAACACATCAAGGCTCCATCTAATGATGATAATCTGATAGAAAACCGGAAAAAAAACTGATTTGTGTTGCTACGCGCTCCGTGGGCGCGCACTTCACCCTGCGCACTAGCGCAGTCGGCACCGGTTTGGATGGAGCTGTGACAGACGGCTGGTGCTTCTGTAACAATATAACCTGCCTATAACTTCATGTGTTGATCCAACCATGCTCCTCTACAGCTGAGGCTGTGAAGAGCCTCCTCCTCCCGTGGCTGCTCTAGCGCTCTAGATATGTTTTTTTTTTTTCATATTTCATATCGAACTATTCTGGCTTTACGTCTTAAACAGCTCTTTAATAAACCAAGGATACTTAATTCACTAAAACTGTTTCTTCCCTCCATGCCTTTGACCTGTCCCAGTCACACCGCTACTATCACAAGAGAATTAAATATTTTTTCTGGATGACACTTCATCCAAAATGCCTTTGATCCCCGATCGCTCTTTTTTCTCTCTCCCCCTCTTTCCTCGTTTGCATCATGGCCGCAGGTGAACAGGATGCACCTACCTCCTAATATGGTGGTCAGGATCTCCTTATATGGCTATTCATGTATGGAGATCTATGTTAATTGCTGATCACCGGGGGCGTGCTGTTAATTTACGATGGGCTGGCATTCATGATCCTACACACGTGTTTACGAACAAATCTGAGTTTACCACACCGTTCATGAATCTGGAGTAGAGTTTTAGTACCGAGAGCTTTTATGTGCAAATCTACACACAGATTTACTAACGTTTCATGAATGAGACCCACTGTGACTAAACGTCTACATTTACTGTGACTAAACATCTACGTTTACTGTGACTAAACGTCTACGTTAACTGTGACTAAAAGTCGGTAGTTTTTAAAAGTCTACGTTTACTGTGACTAAAAGTCTACGTTTACTGTGACTAAAAGTCTACGTTTACTGTGACTAAAAGTCTACGTTTCCTGTGACTAAACATCTACGTTTACTGTGACTAAAAGTCTACGTTTACTGTGACTAAACGTCTACGTTAACTGTGACTAAAAGTCTGTAGTTTTTAAAAGTCTACATTTACTGTGACTAGAAGTCTACGTTTACTGTGACTAAAAGTCTATGTTTACTGTGACTAAAAGTCTACGTTTACTGTGACTAAACATCTACGTGTACTGTGACTAAACATCTACGTTTACTGTGACTAAAAGTCTACGTTTACTGTGACTAGAAGTCTACGTTTACTGTGACTAAACATCTACGTTTACTGTGACTAGAAGTCTACGTTTACTGTGACTAAACATCTACGTTTACTGTGACTAAAAGTCTACGTTTACTGTGACTAGAAGTCTACGTTTACTGTGACTAGAAGTCTACGTTTACTGTGACTAGAAGTCTACGTTTACTGTGACTAAAAGTCTATGTTTACTGTGACTAAAAGTCTACGTTTACTGTGACTAAACATCTACGTGTACTGTGACTAAACATCTACGTTTACTGTGACTAAAAGTCTACGTTTACTGTGACTAGAAGTCTACGTTTACTGTGACTAAACATCTACGTTTACTGTGACTAGAAGTCTACCTTTACTGTGACTAAAAGTCTACGTTTACTGACTAAAAGTCTATGTTAACTGTGACTAAACGTTTACGTTTACTGTGACTAAACGTCTACGTTTACTGTGACTAAAAGTCTACCTTTACTGTGACTAAACGTCTACGTTGTGACTAGAAGTCGGTAGGCTTTAGCGAGCTATGTGCTAATTCAGGCCGTAGGCTAAACCTTCTCCCTCGTCGTCTCGTTCCACCCGGGGACGGCGACCCTGATGTTTTTTAACACGCCGGTTGTTTAGCACAACAACTGTTAATATTACTATTGGCAGAGCTGTGAGCCGTTAGCTTTAGCTCAGCGTTAGCTCAGCGTTAGCTCAGCGTTAGCGTTAGCGACGCCGACAGCATGTGACGGTTCTGTGATGTCACAGAGCTGAAGAGCGCCTCCATCCATTGGCTGTCCTGTGGTCGGAAGGCGGAGTCTGACATCTGGAGTAAAATGTTCTGCATCCTGTCAGATTCACAGCTGCTGATGCTCGACAACCTGGAGGTACACACACACGCACACGCACACACACACACTCACACACACACGCACACACACACACACACGTCTCCTCACATTAAAGGTTTGTGTGAAAGCAGGAGAGACTTTTATTGTGAAAACTGGAGGAAGTGAGTGATGATGAGACTTCATCCTCTCCTCCTCCTCCCTTCATCCCCTCCTCCTCCTCCTCCTCCTCCTTCAGATTCATCCTCTCCTTCTGGCAGAGAGGGCGGAGACTTGCACTGTCTGGTTGCTAAGATACACCCTCCATGTGACCTCAGCTCCTCTTGGCCCCGCCCACAAAGGTAAGAAGACGAGAAGAGTTTAGTTCTTCGCCTCAGAAGGAGACAGACGGACAGAGACACAGACGGACGGAGACACAGACGGACGGAGACACAGACAGACGGAGACGGTGATGGACATGGATCTTGACTCTGAGTTTGACGACTTGAACGGTGAGACAGGACTTTAAATCTTTACTGAACAGGGACGAGACGACATGGACACAAAACATGGGAAATGTGACGCATTAAGACGTCGAGCTCCAGCTGATGGTCGGTCTCTGTCCCCGGTCGGTCTCTGTCCCCGGTCGGTCTCTGTCCCCGGTCGGTCTCTGTCGGTCTCTGTCGGTCTCTGTCCCCGGTCGGTCTCTGTCGGTCTCTGTCCCCGGTCGGTCTCTGTCCCCGGTCGGTCTCTGTCGGTCTCTGTCCCCGGTCGGTCTCTGTCGGTCTCTGTCCCCGGTCGGTCTCTGTCCCCGGTCGGTCTCTGTCCCCGGTCGGTCTCTGTCGGTCTCTGTCCCCGGTCGGTCTCTGTCGGTCCCTGTCCCCGGTTGGTCTCTGTCCCCGGTCAGTCTCTGTCGGTCCCTGTCCCCGGTCGGTCTCTGTCGGTCTCTGTCCCCGGTCGGTCCCTGTCCCCGGTCGGTCTCTGTCGGTCTCTGTCCCCGGTCGGTCTCTGTCCCCGGTCGGTCTCTGTCCCCGGTCGGTCTCTGTCCCCGGTCGGTCTCTGTCCCCAGTCGGTCTCTGTCCCCAGTCGGTCTCTGTCCCCCGTTGGTCTCTGTCCCCGGTCGGTCCCTGTCCCCGGTCGGTCTCTGTCCCCGGTCGGTCTCTGTCCCCGGTCGGCCTCTGTAAATGCGTGGTGTTCAGGCTCAGATCCAGATGTTGTTCTGTTTTGTAAGGAATCGTCTCCAGAGTTGGATACGAGTGGATGTGGTGTGGGGTGTGTGGAGCCCCGTCTTTATGGACGTGAGGGGGTCCACAGGCAGGGGGTGGAGTCCTGGGGGTGAAGCTATTGTGTGTCTTTGTGTAGTTGTGCTTCTTGTGACCAGCGGTTGGTTCAGGTGCAGAGATCTGAGCCTGGTCGGCCGTTGTGTTGAGGACGGCCATGTTTTGGTCTTTGCTGTCCTCTCCTCAGGGGTTAGGTTGGGGGGGGGGGGACTTTCACTGTCACTTTGTGTGTAGTTGTGTAGTTGTGTAGTTGTGTAGTTGTGTAGTTGTGTAGTTGTGTAGTTGTGCAGGACTTAGTTGTGTTAATCTCTGCGACATGTTTCTATAATAATCTTATAATCTGATATCTGAGCTCAATCGCCGTAGCAACAGGACTGGCCGCTGTGCTGTAGCCATGGTAACATCATTTTGACATCAATGCTAGCTCATGTTAACACCATGGTAACGTGACATCACAACTCCTCAGCCTTTAAAGGGACAGTTCAACATTTAACTGTCGGTGCTGCAGCGTTGGTGTTCGTGCACTAAACCTGGTCCCGCACGTCGCACTCTAGCGTCTACAGGACCAGCGCCGGCCGAGGAGGCGGTCTCGGTCCGCGACACGACTGCCAGGCCAACGCAACAAGTTTGAGCTAAAAGGGCTCCCGTAGTCGTTGACAACGGGTTAACTCAGCGAGGAGGCGGCGCTCTCGTTACTCGCTACAAATGAAAAGAGAAATATAACGATAATAAATCACCTGCATGTGCTCTAAAAGCCGTCGGGCTCCGACCTCGTTCAGTGAAACCTGTTCAATTAAACACCTGAGTGATCACTAGGCTGGTGTTTGAATCTGTCACCATGACGACCTGCTGCTGCTGAGCTGCGGCCAAGTAACGGCTCCAAAGATCCTCTATGTGGAACAGGATCCATCACTCTCATGCACTGATGGATAGGTTTTTATGGCGCCCCACGGCCGCACGCTGCCTGGTTCTTCTAAACGCCTACGGTAACAGACGGACGCTGCTCGTTCTGTTCTCAGTCACAACACACTTCAATAACTCACTCTACATCATCTCAACACCAACAAGCAACACAAGTGCTTTTTGCTTCTTTTTAGACTAAATACTTTGCACTTGTACTTTTGATACTTGAGTACATTTAATGTGAGCTACGTTAAGACTTTTACTCAACTTATTTTCTTATACGTGACTTTTACTTTTACCAAAGTCATTTTTTGTTATAGTATTTATACTTTTACTTAGTTACTTTTTTCAAGGACTTTATAGAGAGCCTAAGCGGAAGCAGGAAGTTGCGCGGCCATGGGACTTCAACTCTGAAAAACGCTCCATTCAAATGAATGGGACGGAGGCGGTTTCGGTCATCTGATTGAATTGCGGTCTCGGTCCGCGAAAAATCTGCCAGGCCAACTCTACCTGTTTTAAAACATCACGTTTCATCCGGGTTAAAAAACCAGCAGTTTATCGTAAAATGGCAACAGAAGAATGTATTTAGTGTGAAGGCTGCTCTACGGATACAGACCTGGTGTCCATTAAAAAATACGTCACAACTGACACGGTAAACGACCGGCATTTGGTGTGTGGCGTCACCTACGCGACTTGTAGTCTTTCTGGTTACAGATTCTTCAGAATTTTATTCTACAATAGTTTTACGATAAACTGCGGATTTTTTCGGATGAAACGTGATGTTTTAAACAGGTAGATGTCATATTTTTTTCTCCTGGCGCAATTCAATCAGATGACGAAATAAAAATCTCACTCTCGTTCATTTGAATGGAGCGTTTTTTAGAGTAAGGTCTTTGTGACTTTTGATACTTCCTACATTTAATGTGAGCTACATTAAGTTACCAGATTTACTGACCGTGCTTTAAGGCATGAAAGCTTCATTTGTGTTGGAGATATTTCTACTTGCCCAAGTTTGGTCCCGAGTGACAAAAAGCAGGTTTCACTAACTGGAACAATGTATCATTGTAACATTTGTGGCACTAGGATGTGAAAGCCCTTAGAGCGGCGAGCGGCGAGGGAAATGCAAGTCACTTGGAAGTTTTTCTTTCTTTTTTTTTTTCAATTGAAAATGAGTTTGAAACGAGTGACAGATTATGGGATGTTGGTGGAGAAAACTCCAGCTCCCATGATGCTCTCTGCTCTCGTCCTGCTGCAGATGTTCCAGAGCGGGGGCTGCGCCGACAGAGCATGCCCAGTGGCGCCGCCGCCGCCGCCGCCGACACGCCCACCGCCAGAGTCACGGTACACACACACACACACACACACACACACACACACACACACACACACACACACACACACACACACACCCAGCTGCACTCAGCCTGCTGTTTCCATGGTAGCAAACCCAGAGGCGATGTCAGCAGCGGCTCAGCTGATTGGCTGCTGATTGGCTCCCTCTGCTGGTGGAACAGCTGATCCTCAGAGGAAATGATGTCATACCTCACCTGTCATCAAACCCTCCTGTTCCCTTCCTTCCTCCATCCTTCCTTCCTTCCTTCCTTCATTCATTCCTTCATTCATTCATTCCTTCCTTCATTCATTCATTCCTTCTTTCATTCATTCCTTCCTTCCTTCCTTCATTCCTTCTTTCATTCCTTCCTTCCTTCATTCCTTCCTTCCTTCCTTCCTTCCTTCCTTCCTTCCTTCCTTCCTTCCTTCCTTCCTTCCTTCCTTCCTTCCTTCCTTCCTTCCTTCCTTCCTTCATTCAATCATTCATTCATTCCTTCCTTCCTTCCTTCCTTCCTTCCTTCCTTCCTACCTTCTTTCCTACCTTCCTTCCTTCCTTCCTTCCTTCCTTCCTACCTTCCTTCCTTCCTTCATTCATTCCATCCTTCCTTCCTTTCATCCTTCCTTCCTTCCTTCATTCATTCATTCCTTCCTTCCTTCCTTCCTTCCTTCCTTCCTTCCTTCCTTCCTTCCTTCCTTCCTTCCTTCATTCATTCATTCATTCCTTCCTTCCTTCCTTCCTTCCTTCCTTCCTTCCTTCCTTCCTTCCCTTCTTTCTTCTTCCTTCCTTTTTTGACCCAATTAACTCAATCTGTTCCTTCTGTCTTTCCTTTCCTTTTCCCTTCATCCTTCCTTCCTTCCTCCATCCTTCCATCCTTCCTTCCTTCCTACCTTCCTTCCTTGCTTCCTTGGCCCAGGAGGACAGGAGGGTTAACTCCCTGCTCCCTTCATTAGGAATGCCTCATACCTGTCTCCCACAGGTGAGCGCCGTGGCCATGTGACCATATATGGACGACAGCAGTGTGTGTGTGTGTGTGTGACCTTATATGGGCGCTTGTTTCAGGGTTTCCTGTCCCGGAGGTTGAAACAGTCTCTGCGTCGAACGCGTTCTCAGCCCAAACTGTGTCGTCAGAGCAGCGTGAGGAGCGACGCCCTCAGTCCTGCTGACACCAGGTGACCACCGCCATTACCCACAATCCTTCACTGCACCGCCATTACCCACAATCCTTCACTGCACCGCCATTACCCACAATCCTTCACTGCACCGCCATTACCCACAATCCTTCACTGCACCGCCACTACCCACAATCCTTCACTGCACCGCCATTACCCACAATCCTTCACTGCACCGCCATTACCCACAATCCTTCACTGTGGAAGGTTTTGATTGGATGAGAGACACAGAGTGACAGGTGTGAGACGGAGACATGATGTATTAAAGGGATAGTTCAACATCAAATACACAATCCAACAACTCCACAACGCTCTGGTGGACAAGTTGTGACCTGCACATTCACCACACTATGAGATAATAACACAACGTTACCACACAGAGTTGTTTTAGAGGGAAATACAGAGACTGTTGATGAACAACTGCCCCTGAAGGCAAGTTGTTCATCAGAGTTTCATGAATTTCCCTCTAAAACAACTCTGTGTGGTAACGTTGTGTTATTATCTCATAGCGTGGTGAATGTGCAGGTCACAACTTGTCCACCAGAGCGTTGTGGAGTTGTTGGATTGTGTATTTGATGAGTTTGATGAGGGAAACCAAGAAATCCCATGAGCCTCCGTAGCGTAGCTCTGAGCAGCTCACGGCTCTGCTCCGCCGTTCTAAAAACAGCTTGCACCGACAATTAAAGGTAACGAACCTACTGCTATGACTATAGGGATTATGGTGATGGGACAGTTTGACTAAATGTTGAACTGTCCCTTTAAACCAACATCTATAATCTGTCAGTGTGTGTGTGAGATTTGGGAGCAAAGGGAGTGTAACCTCCTGACAGAGGGAGGGGGGAGGGGGGAGGGGGGTGAGGAGGGAGGAGGCGAGGAGAGGAAGTAGGACGCCTCGCTGCAGGGGAGGGGCCACTGGGGGAGGGGGAGTCACAGAGACAGAGAGAGAGAGAGAGAGAGAGAGGAGGGGGGGCTGAGGCTGTAGCATCAGTAGCAGAAAGCTAACACACACACACAGAGACACACACACACACAGAGACACACACACACAGAGACAGAGACACACACACACACACACACACACAGAGACAGACAGGTGGAGCAGGGAGACAGGCGGCGCCGACAGAGACGTGACGGATCAGCAGCAGCTTCTCCTCCATCTTCCTCCTGCGGAAGGAGAACATGGATCCATAACCTCCTCCTCCTCCTCCTCCTCCTCCTCCTCCTCCTCCTCAGGATGCTCTGTGAGTATCTGCTCCTCTTTGTCTACTGCAAAGATAAACCGCTGCAGTGTGTGTGTGTGTGTGTGTGTGTGTGTGTGTGTGTGTGTGTGTGTGTGTGTTGGGGAGGCGTTCATGGTGGCGTCGTTCACCTGATTTGCATGATCATGCATGCTGCAGTTCTGTGTGTGTGTGTGTGTGTGCGCGTAGCTGCAGCCTGCACACAGTTAGCCTGGTGTGTTAGCATGTAGCTACACAGACCCTGCTGCTACACACCAGGTTAAACAACACACACACACACAGTGCAGAGTTAGCATTAGCAGCTAACAGCAGGAAGCAGCTCGTTAAGATGATGAGAGCTAACGGAGGAACAACACAAGTTAGGGATGGATCATTGTGGGGGGGGGGGGGGGGGGGGGGTTCTCCTGGGTTCTCCTGGGTTCTCCTGCTCCAGTGTGTGTGTGTTCTCCTGTTCTACCTCGTTCAGGATCATCCCTGTGTTTCCCGCTGTGTCCGGACCCGGAACACGGAGCCCTTCTCTGAACAAGGGTTCCATGTTCCCATGGTGACCGTTGAGGTTCCTGTCGCCGCCTCCGGTTGGTCATGCGCCCGACTGGCAGGAGGTGTGGGTTCAATCCCCACCCGGGCCCTCGCCACGTTCTGTCCCCATCAGAACACACTGGGGAACACGCCCCCTCCTTCTACTGTCACACTGTTCTTCTTCTACTGTTCCACTGTTGCCCATGTGTTGTTGTTGTTGTTGTTGTTGTTGTTTATTGCCTTTAAAATTAAAATTTAAAAGCAATAAAACAATTTAAAATTTAACTAGAAAAAGAAAGCATTTCCTGCAGAAATGCGTGTGAATGCTGAAAGCAGCTGAATGCTATTGCTGAAGCTGAATGAGCTGAAGAAATTGTTGAAAAAAAGAGAGAAACAAAGAATGCAAGAAAGTCTGAAACAACACGACAGAGGCTGGTATCGAACCCACAACCTCATGATCTCCAACTATATACTCTACCACTGCGCCACAGAGAGCACACTGATGCTAGACCTGTTGTCATCTATTCTAATGTGTTGATATTGACTACACCAAGTAATACAAGTGTGTCTTAATGAACACACCTGAAACCAATTGAAGGTGGCAAAGGGGAGCAGAATTCAACACAACAACAATGCCTTGAATGACGAGGTTGTGACTCTGATGAATGTTTGATTTTTCAATAATGCTTGAAAAAAAAGCAAAATGAGTAGAAATGAGCAACAACAACTAGGTAGAGGACTTTTTTATGACTTTTGACTATTTTTTGGCGAAATCAGCTGACAGCTGAACAGTTTGAATGAAAAGTCAAGCAATGACGTGACATGACAGAGACTGGAATCAATCCCACAATCTTATGATCACTAAACCTTTATCCTGCCACTCAGCCACAGAGAGCACGCAGGCTTTGTAGTTGTTGTCATTCATTCTAATGTGATGATGTGCAAAGCAATGCAAAGCAAGATTGAAAGAGGTAAAGAGGTGGGGGCATATATGCATCATAGTTTGCTCATGTGACCAGACCAAGTGGTATTGGTTTAAGTTGAAAGAGTTGAGACTTTGAGTCACCACAGAGAGCATGAACGTAGTCATGGATTGTCATGTTGTGATGACCACAAATTGTGGAACAAGTGATCACTGTGTCTCTTAACGACCACCTGAAACCAATTGAAAGTGGGAGGTGGGAGCAGAATTCAACACAACATAACAACAATACGCAACTGGGATTCGAAACAGGAATCTGTGAGTTGCAGAGCAGGCACCTTAACCCCTACACTACAGACAGAGTTGGTCAAGACAGAGACAGGTGGTGAATTTCATGCACTACACAGAGGAGAGCAGAGCAGAGCGGGATTTCAACTGAATTGCAGAAAAAGTTAAATATTGTAAAAAGTATAAATAGTATGAAAGAGAAAAGACATAGCATAAAAGTATTCAAGAAGCTGCACATTTTGATATATGAATTGTTTAAATAGCACAAAGTATGAAGGAGTAGTTAGGTGCGCGGAAGACGTAAGAATAAGTATAAAGAAACAAAATGGCCGACCCGAAGAACAATAGACCCGATGTGCTGAAGGCATGGATTACAGTTTCAAAGTGCTGATGTGCAAGGAACGGTTTGACTTTTGCCAGCTGTCTGATTTGGACAAAGCTGGACTTTACCACAGAGCTAATTTGCAGATCCAATTTAAAATCACTGTCCATCATAAAACCCAAGTTTACAACCGTTGGGCCCAGGTCAACGGGGGGGGGGGTTCACTGGGGCCAAACACAATCACTTCTGTTTTTTTCTCGTTAAAATTTAAAAAGTTGAGGGCCATCCAGGCTTTGGTGTCCTCTAGACATGACAGAAGTGGTGCGAGAGAGAAGGCATTTTTCTTTTTTAATGGCACGTAAATCTGACTATCGTCAGCATAGAGGTGGAAGGATATCCCACGCTTCCTCAGGATGGATCCCAGTGGTCCCACGCTTCCTCAGGATGGATCCCAGTGGCAGGAACTACAGGGAGAAAAGTAGGGGCCCTAAGATAGACCCTTGTGGAACCCCATATGGCAGTGGAGCAGAGGCTCACACTCATGGATCTGTCAGTTAGGACCTGAACCAGTCTAGTGCAGTAGCACACACACCCACTAGGTGGCGTAGCCGCGCCACCAGGGTGTTGTGGTCCACGGTATCAAAAGCTGCCGTCAAGTCAAGCAGAACCAGAACAACATGTTCACCAGAGTCTTAGCAAGGCAGACGCGGTACCAAGAAAGACCTCGTTCATCTAAAAACCACTGGAGTTGGGTGAACACTACTTTTACTACAGAACCTGCTGCCATCAAGGCCAGGTTCCTCAGGTCGAGGCTGCAGCGCAGCATGAACCCCAGAGGACAGACCGGCCTGGACCAGGACCAGGAGGGACCACATCACCAGGAGGCTGAATGTCTCAGAGCTCCTGACGCTGTGTGTGTGTGTGTGTGTGTGTGTGTGTACAGGTGTGTGATGCGGCGGCTGCGTTGCGGTAGCCAGGAGTCGTTGCTAAGCGCCGGCTGTGTGTCGTCTCTGGAGCTCAGGATGGACCAATCAGTGATCATCAAACCCGTCCACTCGTCCCTGCTGGGTCAGGACTACTGCTTCGAGGTAACACACACACACGCACGCTTCACTTCGACCGCCTTGTTTCCATGGTGATGACACCGGCCGTGTGTCTCCTAGGTTACCACCTCCACGGGCACCAAGTGCTTCTCGTGTCGCTCGGCGGCGGAGAGAGACAAGTGGATGGAGAACCTGCGGCGAGCCGTCCACCCCAACAAGGACAACAGCCGCCGTCTGGAGAACGTCCTCACGCTGTGGGTGGTCGAGGCCAAGGACCTGCCCGCCAAGAAGAGGTGGGCGGAGCCACGGGGGGCGGAGCCACACGCAGCCTTACAGCTAGGGGGCGGAGCCACACAGCCTTACAGCTAGGGGGCGGAGCCACACAGCCTTACAGCTAGGGGGCGGAGCCACACGCAGCCTTACAGCTAGGGGGCGGAGCCACACAGCCTTACAGCTAGGGGGCGGAGCCACACACAGCCTTACAGCTAGGGGGCGGAGCCACACAGCCTTACAGCTAGGGGGCGGAGCCACACACAGCCTTACAGCTAGGGGGCGGAGCCACACAGCCTTACAGCTAGGGGGCGGAGCCACACAGCCTTACAGCTAGGGGGCGGAGCCACGGGGGGCGGAGCCACACACAGCCTTACAGCTAGGGGGTGGAGCCACACAGCCTTACAGCTAGGGGGCGGAGCCACACAGCCTTACAGTAACAGTACTTGCAGCAGTAACAGGTGTACCTGGGGCAGTAACACACAGCCTTACAGCTAGGGGGTGTAACAGTGTGAGCCACACAGCCTTACAGCAGGGGCGGAGCCACACAGCCTTACAGCTAGGGGGCGGAGCCACACAGCCTTACAGCTAGGGGGCGGAGCCACGGGGGGCGGAGCCACACACAGCCTTACAGCTAGGGGGTGGAGCCACACAGCCTTACAGCTAGGGGGCGGAGCCACACAGCCTTACAGCTAGGGGGCGGAGCCACACAGCCTTACAGCTAGGGGGCGGAGCCACACAGCCTTACAGCTAGGGGGCGGAGCCACGGGGGGTGGAGCCACACAGCCTTACAGCTAGGGGACGGAGCCACACAGCCTTACAGCTAGGGGGCGGGGCCACACACAGCCTTACAGCTAGGGGGTGGAGCCACACACAGCCTTACAGCTAGGGGGCGGAGCCACACAGCCTTACAGCTAGGGGGCGGAGCCACGGGGGGTGGAGCCACACAGCCTTACAGCTAGGGGACGGAGCCACACAGCCTTACAGCTAGGGGGCGGAGCCACACACAGCCTTACAGCTAGGGGGCGGAGCCACACACAGCCTTACAGCAGTAACAGGGGGCGGAGCACAACAGCCTTGCACAGCTAGGGGCGGAGCCAACAGCCTTACAGCTGGGGCGGAGCCACACAGTGTGTAGCCTTGCAGCAGTAACAGGGCGGAGCCACACGCAGCCTTACAGCAGCAGGGGCGGAGCCACACTTGCAGCCTAACAGCTACTTGGGGCGGAGCCACACGCAGCCTTACAGCTAGGGGGCGGAGCCACACAGCCTTACAGCTAGGGGGCGGAGCCAGTAACAGCCTTACAGTAACAGGGGCGGAGCAGTAACAGCCTTACAGCAGTAACAGGGGCGGAGCCACACAGCCTTACAGCTAGGGGGCGGAGCCACACAGCAGTAACAGCTAGGGTACTTGCAGCAGTAACAGCCTTACAGCTAGTGGGGCTGGAGCAGTAACACACAGTTTTACAGCAGTAGGGGGCGGAGCCACTTGCAGCAGCCTTACAGCTAGGGGCTTGGAGCAGTAACACAGTTTTACAGCTAGGGGGCGGAGCCACACACAGCCTTACAGCTAGGGGGCGGAGCCACACACAGCCTTACAGCTAGGGGGCGGAGCCACACACAGCCTTACAGCTAGGGGGCGGAGCCACACAGCCTTACAGCTAGGGGGCGGAGCCACACACAGCCTTACAGCTAGGGGGCGGAGCCACACACAGCCTTACAGCTAGGGGGCGGGGCCACACACAGCCTTACAGCTAGGGGGCGGAGCCACAGAGCCTTACAGCTAGGGGGCGGGGGCGGAGCCACAGTAACAGCGTGTACTTGCAGCAGTAACAGCGTGTACTTGCAGCAGTAACAGCGTGTACTTGCAGCAGTAACAGTGTGTACTTGCAGCAGTAACAGTGTGTACCTGCAGCAGTAACAGCGTGTACTTGCAGCAGTAACAGCGTGTACTTGCAGCAGTAACAGCGTGTACTTGCAGCAGTAACAGCGTGTACTTGCAGCAGTAACAGCGTGTACTTGCAGCAGTAACAGCGTGTACTTGCAGCAGTAACAGCGTGTACTTGCAGCAGTAACAGCGTGTACTTGCAGCAGTAACAGCGTGTACCTGCAGCAGTAACAGTGTGTACCTGCAGCAGTAACAGTGTGTACCTGCAGCAGTAACAGCGTGTACTTGCAGCAGTAACAGCGTGTACCTGCAGCAGTAACAGCGTGTACCTGCAGCAGTAACAGTGTGTACTTGCAGCAGTAACAGCGTGTACTTGCAGCAGTAACAGCGTGTACTTGCAGCAGTAACAGTGTGTACCTGCAGCAGTAACAGTGTGTACCTGCAGCAGTAACAGCGTGTACTTGCAGCAGTAACAGTGTGTACCTGCAGCAGTAACAGCGTGTACCTGCAGCAGTAACAGCGTGTACTTGCAGCAGTAACAGCGTGTACTTGCAGCAGTAACAGCGTGTACCTGCAGCAGTAACAGCGTGTACTTGCAGCAGTAACAGCGTGTACTTGCAGCAGTAACAGTGTGTACCTGCAGCAGTAACAGTGTGTACTTGCAGCAGTAACAGTAACAGCGTGTACTTGCAGCAGTAACAGCGTGTACTTGCAGCAGTAACAGTGTGTACTTGCAGCAGTAACAGCGTGTACTTGCAGCAGTAACAGCGTGTACTTGCAGCAGTAACAGCGTGTACTTGCAGCAGTACTTGCAGCAGTGTACTTGCAGCAGTAACAGCGTGTACTTGCAGCAGTAACAGCGTGTACTTGCAGCAGTAACAGCGTGTACTTGCAGCAGTAACAGCGTGTACTTGCAGCAGTAACAGCGTGTACTTGCAGCAGTAACAGCGTGTACTTGCAGCAGCAGTACCTGCAGCAGTAACAGTGTGTACCTTGCAGCAGTAACAGCAGTAACAGTGTGTACTTGCAGCAGTAACAGCGTGTACCTGCAGCAGTAACAGTGTGTACCTGCAGCAGTACAGCGTGTACTTGCAGCAGTGTACTTGCAGCAGTAACAGTGTGTACTTGCAGCAGTAACTTGCAGCAGTAACAGTGTGTACTTGCAGCAGTAACAGTGTGTACTTGCAGCAGTAACAGTGTGTACTTGCAGCAGTAACAGTGTGTACCTGCAGCAGTAACAGTGTGTACCTGCAGCAGTAACAGCAGCAGTGTACCTGCAGCAGTAACAGTGTGTACTTGCAGCAGTAACAGCGTGTACTTGCAGCAGTAGTGTGTACTTGCAGCAGTAACAGTGTGTACTTGCAGCAGTAACAGCGTGTACTTGCAGCAGTAACAGCGTGTACTTGCAGCAGTAACAGTGTGTACCTGCAGCAGTAACAGCGTGTACTTGCAGCAGTAACAGTGTGTACTTGCAGCAGTAACAGTGTGTACTTGCAGCAGTAACAGCGTGTACTTGCAGCAGTAACAGCGTGTACTTGCAGCAGTAACAGTGTGTACTTGCAGCAGTAACAGTGTGTACTTGCAGCAGTAACAGCGTGTACTTGCAGCAGTAACAGCGTGTACTTGCAGCAGTAACAGTGTGTACTTGCAGCAGTAACAGCGTGTACTTGCAGCAGTAACAGTGTGTACCTGCAGCAGTAACAGCGTGTACTTGCAGCAGTAACAGCGTGTACTTGCAGCAGTAACAGCGTGTACTTGCAGCAGTAACAGTGTGTACTTGCAGCAGTAACAGTGTGTACTTGCAGCAGTAACAGCGTGTACTTGCAGCAGTAACAGTGTGTACTTGCAGCAGTAACAGCGTGTACTTGCAGCAGTAACAGTGTGTACTTGCAGCAGTAACAGCGTGTACTTGCAGCAGTAACAGTGTGTACTTGCAGCAGTAACAGTGTGTACCTGCAGCAGTAACAGTGTGTACCTGCAGCAGTAACAGCGTGTACTTGCAGCAGTAACAGTGTGTACTTGCAGCAGTAACAGCGTGTACTTGCAGCAGTAACAGCGTGTACTTGCAGCAGTAACAGTGTGTACCTGCAGCAGTAACAGCGTGTACTTGCAGCAGTAACAGTGTGTACTTGTACTACAGGTACTTCTGTGAGCTGTGTCTGGACGACAGCCTCTACGCTCGTACGTCCTGCAAACTGAAGACGGACAACATCTTCTGGGGCGAGCGCTTCGACTTCAGCAGCCTGCCGTCGGTCGGCGCCATCACGCTGCACCTGTACAAGGACACGGACAGGAAGAGGAAGAAGGACAAGAGCAGCTACGTGGGCCTGGTCAACATCCCCGTTGCTACGGTGACCAGCAGGCAGCTGGTGGAGAAGTGGTACTCAGTGAGCACGCCCAGCACCAGCCGGGGTAGGTTGTCACGGTGACACGGTGGTCGACACCTATAAACCTGGATGTAACGTATACAACGTATATATATATAAATACATGTAACGTATACAACGTATATATAAATACATGTAACGTATACAACATATATATAAATACATGTAACGTATACAACATATATATATAAATACATGTAACGTATACATATACAGGTCCTGTGACTCAGCTGTAAATACACAAGTGAAAGTGAACATCGTTTTCATTTTTAAACAGTAGCCCATAAATGTATTATGTAATGTATTCTTTATTATTTATATTTAACTAGTATATAATATAAATACATGTAACATGAATAAATAAATTGTAATGACATATACAGGTCCTGTGACTCTGCTGTAAATACACAAGTGAAAGTGAACATCGTTTTCATTTTTAAACAGTAGCCCATAAATGTATTATGTAATGTATTCTTTATTATTTATATTTAACTAGTATAAGTACACATGAATAAATATTGATGACTAGAGCTCTGGTCCGAGGCGAGGACCAGTCCACCACGCGGCGAGGACCGGTCCTCGTTCCGCCGCGGTCCTCGCCGCGGACCGGTCCTGGTTCCGCGGTCAGCCGAGTGACGGCAGCGTGTGTTTCAGGGAAGTCGTCGGCGCCGACGGTGCGGATCAAGGCGCGCTACCAGAGCATGGTCATCCTGCCCATGGAGCAGTACAAGGAGTTTGCCGAGTACATCAGCTCCAACTACCTGCTGCTGTGCAACACGCTGGAGGCCGCCATCAGCCTGCGCGCCAAGGAGGAGCTCGCCGCCGCGCTCGTCCACATCCTGCACAGCACCGGCAAGGCCAAGGTGACCGCGCCCCCTGTAGCCCCGCCCCCACCGCATCAGCATGACCTCTGACCCCTGTTGTTATTAAATTCAATTGTTTCCCCCGATGACTTAGGACTTCCTGACAGACCTGATGATGTCAGAGGTGGACCGCTGCCGTGACAACGACCAGCTGATCTTCAGAGAGAACACGCTGGCCACGAAAAGCATCGAGGAATACCTGAAGCTGATTGGACAGAAGTACCTGCAGGACGCCCTCGGTACGGACCTGTGTGTGTGTCTGTCTGGTGTGTGTGTGTGTGTGTCTGTCCGGTGTGTGTGTGTGTCTGTCTGTCCGGTGTGTGTGTGTGTGTGTCTGTCCGGTGTGTGTGTGTGTGTGTGTGTGTGTCTGTCTGTCTGTCCGGTGTGTGTGTGTGTGTCTGTCTGGTGTGTGTGTGTGTCTGTTCGGTGTGAGTGTGAGTGTGTCTGTCCGGTGTGTGTGTGTGTGTGTCTGTCCGGTGTGTGTGTGTGTCTGTCCGGTGTGTGTGTGTGTGTGTGTCCGGTGTGTGTGTGTGTGTGTGTGTGTGTCTGTCTGTCCGGTGTGTGTGTGTCTGTCTGGTGTGTGTGTGTGTCTGTCCGGTGTGTGTGTGTGTGTGTGTCTGTCCGGTGTGTGTGTGTAGCTGAGCTGTCCCTCTGTCCCTCTGTCTCCAGGTGAGTTCATCAAAGCTCTGTACGAGTCTGATGAGAACTGCGAGGTGGACCCGTCTCGCTGCTCCGCCTCCGACCTGTCGGAGCACCAGGCCAACCTGAGGATGTGCTGCGAGCTCGCCTTCTGCAAGATCCTGGACTCCTACAGGTACACACACACACACACACACACACACACACACACCTGGTCTAACCCAGGCGTCAGTCAAAGCGCCGTGTGATGGCGTCTTCTGCTCAGGCAGGAAAATTAAAGGGACAACCAGGAGTTTGTATTTGGTGATAAAAAATCATTCTCGGGGCAGTGTTTAGCTCAGTTGGTAGAGCACCCGCCCCATGTGTAGAGGCTTTAGTCCTCGCTGCAGGCGGCCCCGGTTCGAATCCCGCGTCGGACAGCCCTGTACTGCATGTCATCCCCCGTCTTTGCCTCCATTTCCTGTCACACTCTCAACTATGTGCCCCCTATGTGTGTCCTCCTGTATGTGCCCCCTATGTGCCCCCTATGTATCCCCTATGTGTCCCCCTATGTGTGTCCTCCTGTATGTGTCCCCTATGTGCCCCCTATGTATCCCCTATGTGTCCCCCTATGTGTGTCCTCCTGTATGTGCCCCCTATGTGTGTCCCCATATGTGTGTCCTCCTGTATGTGTCCCCTATGTGTGTCCCCGTATGTGTGTCCTCCTGTATGTGTCCCCTATGTGTGTCCCCGTATGTGTGTCCTCCTGTATGTGCCCCCTATGTGTGTCCCCGTATGTGTGTCCTCCTGTATGTGTCCCCTATGTGTGTCCCCGTATGTGTGTCCTCCTGTATGTGTCCCCGTATGTGTGTCCTCCTGTATGTGCCCCCTATGTGTGTCCCCGTATGTGTGTCCTCCTGTATGTGTCCCCTATGTGTGTCCCCGTATGTGTGTCCTCCTGTATGTGTCCCCTATGTGTGTCCCCGTATGTGTGTCCTCCTGTATGTGCCCCCTATGTGTGTCCTCCTGTATGTGCCCCCTATGTGCCCCCTATGTATCCCCTATGTGTCCCCCTATGTGTGTCCTCCTGTATGTGCCCCCTATGTGTGTCCTCCTGTATGTGCCCCCTATGTGTCCCCGTATGTGTGTCCTCCTGTATGTGTCCCCTATGTGTGTCCTCCTATGTGTGTCCTCCTGTATGTGCCCCCTATGTGTGTCCCCGTATGTGTGTCCTCCTGTATGTGTCCCCTATGTGTGTCCCCGTATGTGTGTCCTCCTGTATGTGTCCCCTATGTGTGTCCCCCTATGTGTGTCCTCCTGTATGTGTCCCCTATGTGTGTCCCCCTATGTGTGTCCTCCTGTATGTGTCCCCCTATGTGTGTCCTCCTGTATTCCTCGTTTTTATCATGTAAATCCTTTCAGCTGCCGCGGGTATGAAACATACTTTACAAATAGAGCCTGATTGATTGATTGATTGATTGATTGATTGATTGATGACATCACACAGGGTCTTCCCTCGGGAGCTGAAGGAGGTGTGTCCCCGTCATGTGTGTCCTCCAGGAGTGCAGTAACCGTGGCCTCCAGATGTGTCCCCTATGTGTGTCCTCCAGCGTCCTCCTGTTCCTGCCCCCTGTGCCCCCGTATGATGTCCTCCTCTCTGTGTGTCCCCTGTGTGTCCCCGTATGTGTGTCCTCCTGTATGTGTCCCCATGTGTGTCCTCCCATGTGTGTCCTCCAGATGTGCCCCCTATGTGTGTCCCCGTATGTGTGTCCTCCAGTATGTGTCCCCTATGTGTGTCCCCGTATGTGTGTCCTCCTGATGGGCTTTTGTCCTCCTGAAGGGGCTGACGGGCTATGTTGTCCCTGTGAAGGGGTCCTCCTGATGGGCTTTTACTGTGAAGGGGCTGATGTGTGTCCTTTACTGTGAAGGGACTGACGGGCTTTTACTGTGAAGGGGCTGAAGGGCTTTTACTGTGAAGGGGCTGAAACATACTTTACTGTGAAGGGACTGATTGATTGATTGATTGATTGATTGATGACATGAAGGGTCTTCCCTGTGAAGGGGCTGACGGGCTTTTACTGTGAAGGGGCTGACGGGCTTTTATTGTGAAGGGGCTGAAGGGCTTTTACTGTGAAGGGGCTGACGGGCTTTTACTGTGAAGGGGCTGACGGGCTTTTACTGTGAAGGGGCTGAAGGGCTTTTACGCTCTGTAGGTCATCAGAACCCGCCAACTTCACCTGTACTCACCGGCTGAAGGGGTTTTACTGTGAAGGGGCTGAAGGGCTTTTACTACCTGTACTCACCCGTACTCACCTGTACTCACCCGTACTCACCCGTACTCACCCGTACTCACCCGTACTCACCCGTACTCACCCGTACTCACCTGTACTCACCTGTACTCACCCGTACTCACCTGTACTCACCTGTACTCATCCAAACTCACCCGTACTAACCCGTACTAACTCGTACTCATCTGTACTCACCCGTACTCACCCGTACTCACCCGTACTCACCCGTACTCACCTGTACTCACCTGTACTCACCTGTACTCATCCAAACTCACCTGTACTAACCCGTACTAACTCGTACTCACCTGTACTCACCCATACTCGCCCGTACTCGCCCGTACTCACCCGTACTCCCCTGTGCTGCAGGTTTGGCACAAAGGAGGAGTACATGCTGTTCATGAACGACTTCGTGGAGCGCCAGTGGAGCAGCATGCAGCGCTTCCTGCAGGAGATCTCCAACCCCGACGGCCTGAACCACACGTCGGGCTTCGACGGCTACATCGACCTGGGCAGAGAGCTGTCCAGTCTGCACACGCTGCTGACGGAGCTGGACCAGGTGAGTCACCTGACGCAGCCAGGACGCCGCTGACCGCCTGGAGTCCATGTAGTGACGGCGTCTCTGTCTCTGTCCCAGTCGTCTCTGTTGAAGCTCGGCCCCCTCCCTCGGATCCTCAGAGAAGTGTCGGCGGCGTTGGCTCACCCCGGGGGCGTGGCCGGCCAGGGGGGCGTGTCCGTTTCCACCCCGGAGCCTCAGCGAGTGGCGTCTCCACCGCCGCTGTCCCCTCCCCCTCTGTCCCCGCCCCTCTCTCCCCCCCTGGCCACCTGCAATCCCTCCATCGGCCTGCAGGGCGGCGTCGGACTGGATGGAGGGTCAGCATTCTGCTTCTGTTAGCCTTAGCATGGGGGGGGGGGGCGTAGAACCTACACAACCTACACTATAGAACCTGTAGAACCTATTCATGGGTTTCAGTGTCACGTTTTTGTTGTGGCCGCCATCTTTAGGACCTAGCGCCGCCTAGCGGTCAAACATCTCTGATTCCAGATCCATTTTGACTTTCACACCCCTATTTAATTGCCCCTGACAGTTAATTCCAAAACAAACAGCTTAAATAGTCCCGCCGGTCAAACAGCTGCAGATCTTGATCCAGATCCACTGGATCATTGAACTCTGAACCTGGTCGGGACGCACATAACCTGGTTGCCCCCCCCCCCCCGTTAGTTAGCTAACGCTTGGCTACGTAACGTTAGCTCGTTACAAACATAATGTACCTGAGATGAAGAGCTCAGCAGAGTCTGGAGGTCTGTGGGAGTCCAGCGCCCCCCCTCTGTCTTCTGTCATATTGTAAAACCTTAGTCCTGTATTTTTACCCTGAGCTCCATCACAACCGACCACAGCAGGTAGACGGCGTGTTGACAGCGTAGTGCCGACGGTGTTCTGACGGTCCTCAAGATGGCGCCGTTGAGACGCAGTGACGTCACATGAAACCCATGGATACTATAGAACCTATACAACCTAGACTATAGAACCTATAGAACCTAGACTATAGAACCTATAGAACCTAGACTATAGAACCTATAGAACAAACACCTAATTTCTGTCTCTGTGTGCGTGTCTGTGTGTGTGTCTGTGCGTGTGCGTGTGTGTGTGCGTGTCTGTGCGTGCGTGTGTGCAGGCTGGTGGACTTCACCAGACTCCCGTCTCCGACTCCTGAAAACAAAGACCTGTTCTTCGTCACTAAAGGATCCAGCCTCCAGCCTGCATCAGGTGACTCTGTTCTTATCCAATCAGCTGCTCTGTCCTGTGAGGTCGTCCTGTGCTGATGATGTCATTTCCTGTAGGTCTGCACGGTTCTCCGGCTCCGAGCTCTTCCTACTCGGAGCCCAATGAGAACGAGGCGGGGTTTGAGATGACCAATGGCGGCAGGAGGGAGGGGCCGGAGCTGACCAATGAGAGCCGCAGCCTCTCTCTGGTCGATCTACAGGACTGCTCCCCTGGCGACGGCCTTGACGACAGCCAATGGCAGCGCAGGACGGGGCTCCTCCCCCTTTCCTTCCAAAACCCGGTGTATCACATGACCGCTACGTCTCCACGGCAACCGCAGCAGCAGGCGGACACCACGCCCTCGGACGGCTCGGTGGGGTCGCAGGGCAACATGGACGACAGGGTCGCCATGGCGACCAAGCCGGCGTTTCTCACGCAGATGTCCGTGGGGTTGGGCGGCGGCGAGAGGACGTCGGCCATGTCGAGCAGCAGCAGCGGCGAAGAGTATTCAAGACGGGCGCTGTCTCTGAGCGACACGCTGACAGGTACTGGACGTCTGCAGAACCTATAGAACCTACAGAACCTACAGAACCTATAGAACCTACAGAATCTATAGAACCTATAGAACCTACAGAACCTACAGAACCTATAGAACCTACAGAATCTATAGAACCTATAGAACCTACAGAACCTATAGAACCTATAGAACCTGTATAGAACGTAGGCTATAGAACCTACAGTGTATAGAACCTGTATAGAACCTACAGAACCTGTATAGAACCTATAGAACCTACAGTGTATAGAACCTGTATAGAACCTATAGAACCTGTATAGAACCTATAGAACCTAGTGCAGGGATCACCAACTAGAACCCGGTCCGGACAGTGATATAGAACCTGAGACCAATCTCTAATTAGAACAACATAACAGTAGAGCATTTTTTCCGACGGGAACGGGCTCAGTCAATAGACAGCTTCACTCAATTGAGCCAATCAGATTGTTTGTTTACAGGATTTTTCCTGCATTATAAATTTTAGAACCTATAGAACCTGGAATGAATCTTGGTTGAAACTCTGTACAGCGGTATGGAAGCTCATAGAAGTTTTCAACTCGGTTCAACCACCGACTGCAGAACCCTATAGCCAGTGCGTCCGAGAGGGAAATAGAAAGGAGACGGACTGATGACAGCATGTCTTGCTGCAAAATTAAAAAAAAAAAAGAAAAAAAAAAGAAGGCTGATAGAACCTGTATAGAACCTATAGAACCGCCTGTAAAGCATGTGTGTGTGTAGAACCGTTCAGATGTGGGTCTCTTGTAGCACAAACCCAAACAAACCATGTGAGCTCACAGAACACCGCCAAAAAAACCTCTATAGAACCTCAGTAGAACCGTGCCAGTTTCCTGCTTCTCCCGCCGGTGTCGTGAGACCCCCGGTTCTCCCTTGGTCTGGAAACTTTTCACGCAGAGCTCTGCCCCGTTTGGAAGGAGCAGGAAGCCCATGCGGGAAGAGGCCGCCTCCGAGATGTAGAATGTCAGTATAGAAGAGAAAAACCCATTTCAGGACTACTGTCTTGTATCACCAGAACAGAACAGACATATAGATTTAGCGTCCTGCCATATTTAATTGAGGGGGACAATGCCTGACAGTGCAGCTGTCAAGACGCTTTTGAACCTTGGCCTCAAATAAAGAAGAACAAAACAAATAGGGAAACTTCCATTTATTCCATCTTGTTCTCTTTGAAATGCAGGTCTTAAATTAATTTGCCTGGGGGATACAAGTCCACTATGTTAAATGTGTTGAAAATTGACAATAGATATGAAAATGCACTTTGTTGATTTCATTTAATTGACATAGGGGTAGTCTATAAGATACCATTTGGACTTTATAAGGTTCGGACCTTTCACTTGGATGACAGTTTAGTAACTGGACCTCGATGAATTTTAGTTGAATACCCCTGACCTAGTGTATAGAACCTATAGAACCTGTATAGAACCTATAGAACCTACAGTGTATAGAACCTATAGAACCTACAGTGTATAGAACCTATAGAACCTGTATAGAACCTATAGAACCTGTATAGAACCTATAGAACCTACAGTGTATAGAACCTATAGAACCTGTATAGAACCCTACAGTGTATAGAACCTATAGAACCTGTATAGAACCTATAGAACCTACAGTGTATAGAACCTATAGAACCTGTATAGAACCCTACAGTGTATAGAACCTATAGAACCTACAGTGTATAGAACCTATAGAACCTGTATAGAACCCTACAGTGTATAGAACCTATAGAACCTGTATAGAACCTATAGAACCTACAGTGTATAGAACCTATAGAACCTGTATAGAACCCTACAGTGTATAGAACCTATAGAACCTGTATAGAACCTATAGAACCTGTATAGAACCTATAGAACCTACAGTGTATAGAACCTACAGAACCTGTATAGAACCTACAGTGTATAGAACCTACAGAACCTGTATAGAACCTACAGTGTATAGAACCTATAGAACCTGTATAGAACCTGTATAGAACCTATAGAACCTACAGTGTATAGAACCTACAGTGTATAGAACCTATAGAACCTACAGTGTATAGAACCTACAGTGTATAGAACCTACAGTGTATAGAACCTATAGAACCTACAGTGTATAGAACCTACAGTGTATAGAACCTACAGAACCTGTATAGAACCCTACAGTGTATAGAACCTATAGAACCTGTATAGAACCTACAGTGTATAGAACCTATAGAACCTGTATAGAACCTATAGAACCTGTATAGAACGTAGGCGAGAGAACCTGTATAGAACCTACAGTGTATAGAACCTACAGAACCTGTATAGAACCCTACAGTGTATAGAACCTACAGAACCTGTATAGAACCCTACAGTGTATAGAACCTATAGAACCTGTATAGAACCTACAGTGTATAGAACCTACAGAACCTGTATAGAACCCTCTACAGTGTATAGAACCTATAGAACCTGTATAGAACCTACAGTGTATAGAACCTACAGAACCTGTATAGAACCCTACAGTGTATAGAACCTACAGAACCTGTATAGAACCCTACAGTGTATAGAACCTACTAGGTTCTACAGTGTTAGAACTGGTAGAACCTGGTCTAGAACCCTACAGTTATAGAACCTATGGAACCTACAGAACCTACTGGTTCTACAGTTGTATAGTTCTACAGAACCTGGTTAGAACTGGTTCTACTGGTTCTACTGGAACCTACTGGTTAGAACCTACAGTGTTCTATAGAACCTACTGGTTCTACTGGTTCCTGTACTGGTTCTACTAGAACCTGTTCCTGTACAGGTTCTACTGGTTCCACTGGTTCTACTCCCCTCACTAACACCTGTTTACTGGTTCCACTGGTTCTCACTGGTTCCACCCCCCCAGACAGAGTTCTACTGGTTCCACTGGTTCGACTGGTTCTACTGGTTCCTAACTGGTTCCACTGGTTCCTGGTTCGTTCCACTGGTTCTACTGGTCCCACATGTTCACTGGTTCTACTGGTTCTGGTTCCACTGGCCCCTGGTTCCTGGGAGTTGATGTCACCAGTTCCCTGGTTCCACTGGTTCCACTGGTTCCACTGGTTCGTCACTGGTTCTGGTCTAACTGGTTCCCTGGTTCTACGGTTCTACTGGTTCCGGAACTGTCACCACTGGCAACCAGTCAGGTTCACTGGTTCACTGGTTCTACTGGTTCCTGTGGTTCCACTGGTTCAACATCAGTTGTGGTTCCACTGGTTCCCTGGTTCGCTGGTTCCACTGGTTCCACTGGTTCTACTGGTTCCTACGGTTCGAGACTGGTTCCACTGGTTCTACTGGTTCTAGAAAAGGTAAGACCTGGGGCCGGATTTCTATTTTCTGGTTCTACTGAATTTTCTGGTTTACTGGTTCACTGGTTCTTCTGGTTCTTAAGAACAGTCATATCTTACTGGTTCTTATTTTTGGTTCCACTGCTTCACTGAGTTCAACTGGTTCCACTGGTTCCACTGGTTCCACTGGTTCAACAAAACTAGGTTCCACTGGTTCAGGACTAGAAGTTCATACTGATTATTAAAACAGATTTCAACTGGTTCTAAAAAAAAATTTACTGGTTCAAATCTGGTTCCTACTAGGTTCTGAAACTGGTTTTACTGGTTACTTATTCACTGGATTTTAAGACTGGTTCAATGTTGGTTAAAGTTGGAAAAAAGTACTGGTTTTAAGAACTTTGATTTCACTGGTTCCATTTGTTCTTGGTTCCACTGGGAAGAAACTGGAAAGTTGAGGTTACTAAGAACTTTTCTGGACTGAATACTGGTTGACTGGTTCTACTGGGTTTTGGTTCTTAAGACAGGTTTTCCACTGGTTCACACTTAAGAAGATTTTTTTTCTGAAGAATGGTTCTACTGGTTCCACTGGTTCCACTGGTTCTACTGGTTCCACTGGTTCCACTGGTTCTACTGGTTCCACTGGTTCTACTGGTTCCACTGGTTCCACTGGTTCTACTGGTTCTACTGGTTCCACTGGTTCCACTGGTTCCACTGGTTCTACTGGTTCCACTGGTTCCACTGGTTCTACTGGTTCTACTGGTTCCACTGGTTGAGGTTCACTCATGGTCCAGGACCACAGGTTCACTGCATTCCACTGGTTCCAGGTCAGGCGCCACTGGTTCACACTCACATGATGGTTCCACTGACATTCTACTGGTGTCCTAACTGGATGCGACTGCGACACTGTTCAGCTGATGGTTCATGATGGTTCTGTCAATAGGTTTTAAACAGAAATTAACCAACACTGGTTCAGGACTGGTTCGGGACACTGGTGTCAGGACACGGGTTCCACTGGTTCTCGGGACACTGGTTAGGACTGGTTCCACTGGACACTGGTTCCACTGGTTCACGGTTTCCACTGGACACTGTCGGGACACGGTTCTACTGGTTCGGGACACGGTTCCACTGGTTCCACTGGTTCCACTGGTTCCACTGTGTTAGGACACAGTGTCGAGACACTGGTTAGGACACTGGACACGGTGTCGGGACTGGTGTTAGGACACGGTGTCACTGGTTCACTGGTTTACTGGACACTGGTTAGGACACTGGTTAGGACACTGGTTCCACTGGTTCTACTGGGACACTGGTTCAGGACACTGGTTCACTGGTTCCACTGGTTAGGACACTGGTTCCACTGGTTCCACTGGTGTTACTGGTAGGACACTGGTTCAGGACACTGGTTCCACTGGGACACTGGTTCGGGACACTGGTTCCACTGGACACTGGTTAGGACTGGTTCACTGGTTCCACTGGTAGGACACGGTGTCGGGACACTGGTTCAGGACACTGGTTAGGACACTGTGTTAGGACACGGTGTTAGGACACGGTGTTAGGACTGGTTAGGACACGGTTCGGGACTGGTTCCACTGGTTCAGGACACGGTGTTTAGGACACGGTGTTAGGACACGGTTCAAGACACGGTTCAGATTTCTCTGTTCCAGACGATGTAATTTCTACTGGTTCCACTGGTTACTTGGTTATATTTGGTTCCACACTGGTTCTACAATTCCGGTTCTACTTGATTGTTGCAACAGTTTGGACATATCTCAGGTTTTAAACTGGTTCCAAAACTGGTTCCATGCCTGGTTCCACTGGTTCCACTGGTTCCACTGGTTCCACTGGTTCTAGTGGCTTTCACTTTCCAGTGGTTCACCTAAGGAGATTCATATCTTGGAATTAAAACTGGTCCCTCCCTTAGAAAATTGACTGGTTCTTACACTGGTTAATGCGCACAGGGAAGTTGCACAGATGGGGGACTTTGCCTGTGTCCTGGTTGGGCAGGACTGGTTAAAATGAATATTCTGTTAGATTGTTGTACCCATTACAAATGGTTCAAATACAATTCCTACTGGTTCTTTAGCAATTTAAATAAATTATTTACACAGTTCCTATGGCAGGGCAAAAGGGTCAGAATGAAAATAGGCAGGCTGCAGAGAAATAAAAATAATGGTTCCACTGGGTTCCCAAACATATGCTTTACTGGTTATTACTGGGCATCACAAATGAGGTATATGGTTGAATGGTTCTACAGATTAACTAATACGTGGTTGATATTGAATCTAGAAACTGGTATGTTGATGTTGAAGGTTCCCCTTTGTGAACCATGGTTCAAAACAGGAGGTTCATAACAATTTCATTGTTTTGGTTCCACTGGAATACATGGAGCAAAATCTGGTCCATTTCAAACTTAAAAACAACTTTTCACTTCTGGCACCTATATGGAGAAATCCAGATTTTTTACCCTCATGTCAGGACCCAGTATTTAAGGTATGGCAGGAAAAGGGGCTAGACCAGCTTGCTAAACTATTTACAGGAGGAACAATGGAGTCATTTGAGAGGTTGAAAAGTAAATATTCTCTGCAACAGTCCCACTTCTTTCGATTCCTACAAATCCGTCATTATGTAAATAAGAATATGCAAACCTCTAACTCATCTTTCTTGGAAAACCTACTTGTTCAACCTCTACCAAAAAGATTCTTCCTGCATGTATGAAGCTTTTGATGTGAATTCAAACTATTCCACTGACCACATACGAAGGCAGTGGCAAATTGATTTGGAATGTCAGATGAAGAGGATACTTGGACAACAATCATAAAAAACACATTAACCATCTTGAGCTGTAATAATGACAGAGACAGCAATTTAAAATCTTACACAGACTCCACTATACACCTCTGATGAGAGGCAGGCTTGGTCTCAGCTCCTCTAACTGTAACAAATGTGATCACAAATTGGTACCTATGCACATATGTTTTGGAAATGCTCGAAGATACAAGTGTTTTGGAATGAGGTTAAGAAAGAACTGGACACTCTGATTGGACATAACTTGGACCTATCACCTCTTCAGTGTATCCTGGCGGCTAAGGTCTCGAGCGCAAGGAACAACCACAACGCAAGACTCATCGGAATACTCTTGTATATGGCACGAAAAACTATTCTTAAAGGTAGGGTCTGGAGTTTTGTGCCTAAAAATAAAAATTAGACTTTTACAAATGAAATCTGTCTGAATCATCACCTATGGGCTTCTAGTGCTGTGTGGTGGGGGCTCTGTCTGCAGCCTAGGCCCCTGCCTGTATTTTGTTTTTTTGGTTTGTTTTGTTCATGTTTTGCTGTGCACGTGGACGTTTCTAGGTGGAGCTAGAGAGTCGCAAATTAGCAGAGACACCTATGGTGAGAGAGTCTGTGTCATCCTCCAGCCAATGACGGAGCTCAGGTGAAGCTACCTGCAGCAGGAGGTTCAGGCCTGTTAGCTGTGCTAGCTGTCTGATGCTACAGGTGAAGCTACCTGCAGCAGGAGGTTCAGGCCTGTTAGCTGTGCTAGCTGTCTGATGCTACTGAGTCCCTCCCTATCTCTCTCAGCATCAGCAGTCAGGACAACAAAGAACAGTAAATACAGTCTGAGTGAAGCACTGGAGCCGCGGACCGATTCCCGACCTAGATACCGACACTGGTAACAAGTATTAGCACCATTAGTGAGCTAGCACGATGCTAACAGGACACGGTGTTAGACACGGTGCTAACACCCGCTAGTTTACCACAGGACAGAGGCATAATAACATACACGGAGGCTCCCGGTGTTTGACAGGTGTTATCGGACACGGTGCTCCAGACACTTCTTTCAGACTGTAATTCCTATCCTTTATGGTCATGACAACTGTTGCTGTCAGAAGCAGGAGGCTACACAGCTTAGCCTGAGGGGAGGGGCTGAGTTTCACTGTTTTGTTTACAAACTGATAGGGACAAAACTCCAGACCCTACCTTTAAGTTTTGGATTCATAAAGACACTCCGACATTGAACGATTGGTATAAGGAGGTATTGAGTATAATCCCCTTGGAAAAATTGACTTATAGCCTTCATGATAACATGGAGGGCTTTACAAGGACATGGCAACCAGTTTTTGATGCTGTGGATCCTTCTGGACTGAGCTTCAGGACTAACATTGATGACTCTGGTGGTGTGTTTAAGTGTTTATGTTTGTAATCTGTTACTTGTTTTATGTTTATTCATAACTACTGAGTAGCTTATGCTATAGAAAAATGTATGGTTCTGTGGAAACTACGTGTAAAGGACAATATATGGCCTGTTCTTAGGAAAAGAAATTAGGACACGGTGTTAAGACACGGTGTCAGGACACGGTGTCAGGACACGGTGTTAGGACACGGTGTTAGGACACGGTAGGACACGGTGTCGGGACACGGTAGGACACGGTGTTAGGACACGGTAGGACACGGTGTCGGGACACGGTAGGACACGGTGTTAGGCCACGGTGTCAGGACACGGTAGGACACGGTGTCGGGACACGGTGTCAGGACACGGTGTTAGGACACGGTGTTAGGACATGGTAGGACACGGTGTCGGGACACGGTGTTAGGACACGGTGTCAGGACACGGTGTTAGGACACGGTAGGACACGGTGTCGGGACACGGTAGGACACGGTGTTAGGACACGGTAGGACACGGTGTCAGGACACGGTGTTAGGACACGGTGTCAGGACACGGTGTCGGGACACGGTGTCAGGACACGGTGTCAGGACACGGTAGGACATGGTGTCAGGACACGGTAGGACACAGTAGGAAACGGTGTTAGGACACGGTGTCAAGACACGGTGTCAGGACACGGTGTCGGGACACGGTGTCAGGACACGGTGTCGGGACACGGTGTCAGGACACGGTGTTAGGACACGGTGTTAGGACACGGTGTTAGGACACGGTAGGACACGGTGTCAGGACACGGTGTTAGGACACGGTGTCAGGACACGGTGTCAGGACACGGTGTTAGGACACGGTGTTAAGACACGGTGTCAGGACACGGTGTCGGGACACGGTGTCAGGACACGGTGTCAGGACACGGTGTTAGGACACAGTGTTAGGACACGGTGTCAGGACACGGTGTCGGGACACGATGTCAGGACACGGTAGGACACGGTGTCGGGACACGGTAGGACACGGTAGGACACGGTGTCAGGACACGGTGTTAGGACACGGTAGGACACGGTGTCGGGACACGGTGTTAGGACACGGTAGGACACGGTAGGACACGGTGTTAGGACACGGTAGGACACGGTGTTAGGACACGGTGTCAGGACACGGTGTTAGGACACGGTGTTAGGACACGGTGTTAGGACACGGTGTTAGGACACGGTAGGACACGGTGTCGGGACACGGTGTCAGGACACGGTGTTAGGACACGGTGTTAGGACACGGTGTCAGGACACGGTAGGACACGGTGTCAGGACACGGTGTCGGGACACGGTGTCAGGACACGGTGTTAGGACACGGTGTTAGGACACGGTGTTAGGACACGGTAGGACACGGTGTTAGGACACGGTGTTAGGACACGGTGTTAGGACACGGTGTTAGGACATGGTAGGACACGGTGTTAGGACACGGTGTTAGGACATGGTAGGACACGGTGTTAGGACACGGTGTCGGGACACGGTAGGACACGGTGTTAGGACACGGTGTTAGGACACGGTGTTAGGACACGGTGTCGGGACACGGTGTCAGGACACGGTGTTAGGTTGTGTGTCTGTGTTCAGGCTCGACTGGAGGACACAGAAAGTCGACTGAGGAGACTGCAGGACGACAAGGACCTGCAGATGAACAGCATCATCAGCAGGTGAGACACCTGTCTGTGTGTCCACCTGTCTGTCTCTACCTGTCTGTCTCTCTACCTGTCTGTCTCTACCTGTCTGTCTCTACCTGTCTGTGTCCACCTGTCTGTCTCTACCTGTCTGTCTCTACCTGTCTGTCTCTACCTGTCTGTCTCTACCTGTCTGTCTCTACCTGTCTCTCTACCTGTCTGTCTCTACCTGTCTGTCTGTCTCTACCTGTCTGTCTCTCTACCTGTCTGTCTCTACCTGTCTGTCTCTACCTGTCTGTGTGTCCACCTGTCTGTCTCTCTACCTGTCTGTCTCTACCTGTCTGTCTCTACCTGTCTGTCTCTACCTGTCTGTCTCTACCTGTCTGTCTCTACCTGTCTGTGTCCACCTGTCTGTCTCTACCTGTCTGTCTCTACCTGTCTGTCTCTACCTGTCTGTCTGTCTCTACCTGTCTGTCTCTACCTGTCTGTCTCTACCTGTCTGTCTCTCTACCTGTCTGTCTCTACCTGTCTGTCTGTCTCTACCTGTCTGTCTCTACCTGTCTGTCTGTCTCTACCTGTCTGTCTCTACCTGTCTGTGTGTCCACCTGTCTGTCTCTCTACCTGTCTGTCTCTACCTGTCTGTCTCTCCACCTGTCTGTCTCTACCTGTCTCTCTACCTGTCTGTCTCTACCTGTCTCTCTACCTGTCTCTCTACCTGTCTGTCTCTACCTGTCTGTGTCCACCTGTCTCTCTACCTGTCTGTCTCTACCTGTCTCTCTACCTGTCTGCCTCTACCTGTCTGTCTCTACCTGTCTGTCTCTACCTGTCTGTGTCCACCTGTCTGTCTCTACCTGTCTGTCTCTACCTGTCTGTCTCTACCTGTCTGTGTGTCCACCTGTCTGTCTCTCTACCTGTCTGTCTCTACCTGTCTGTCTCTCTACCTGTCTCTCTCTACCTGTCTGTGTCCACCTGTCTGTCTCTACCTGTCTGTCTCTACCTGTCTGTCTCTACCTGTCTGTGTCCACCTGTCTGTCTCTACCTGTCTGTCTCTACCTGTCTGTCTCTCTACCTGTCTGTCTCTACCTGTCTGTCTGTCTCTACCTGTCTGTCTCTACCTGTCTGTCTCTCTACCTGTCTGTCTCTACCTGTCTGTCTGTCTCTACCTGTCTGTCTCTACCTGTCTGTCTGTCTCTACCTGTCTGTCTCTACCTGTCTGTCTCTACCTGTCTGTCTCTACCTGTCTGTGTGTCCACCTGTCTGTCTCTACCTGTCTGTCTCTACCTGTCTGTCTCTCTACCTGTCTCTCTCTACCTGTCTGTGTCCACCTGTCTGTCTCTACCTGTCTGTCTCTACCTGTCTGTCTCTACCTGTCTGTCTCTACCTGTCTGTCTGTCTCTACCTGTCTGTCTCTACCTGTCTGTCTCTACCTGTCTGTCTCTACCTGTCTGTCTCTACCTGTCTGTCTGTCTCTACCTGTCTGTCTCTACCTGTCTGTGTGTCCACCTGTCTGTCTCTCTACCTGTCTGTCTCTACCTGTCTGTCTCTCTACCTGTCTCTCTCTACCTGTCTGTGTCCACCTGTCTGTCTCTACCTGCCTGTCTCTCACCTGTCTGTCTCACCTGTCTGTCTCACCTGTCTGTCTCACCTGTCTGTCTCTACCTGTCTGTCTGTCTCACCTGTCTGTCTGTCTCTACCTGTCTGTCTCTACCTGTCTGTCTCTACCTGTCTGTCTCACCTGTCTGTCTCTACCTGTCTGTCTGTCTCTACCTGTCTGTCTGTCTCTACCTGTCTGTCTCTACCTGTCTGTCTCTACCTGTCCATCTCGTCCCTGTGCAGGTTGATGGCGGTGGAGGAGGAGCTGAAGAAGGATCACTCTGACATGCAGGCGGTGGTCGACTCCAAACAGAAGATCATCGAGGCTCAGGTACCTGTCTTTCTGTCTGTCTCACCTGTCTTTCTGTCTGTCTCTCGCCTGTCTGTCTCTCACCTGTCTGTCTCACCTGTCTGTCTCTCACCTGTCTGTCTCACCTGTCTGTCTCACCTGTCTGTCTCACCTGTCTGTGTCTCGCCTGTCTGTCTCACCTGTCTGTCTCTACCTGTCTGTGTCTCACCTGTCTGTCTGACCTGTCTGTCTCTCACCTGTCTGTCTCACCTGTCTCTGTCTCTCACCTGTCTGTCTCTCACCTGTCTGTCTCACCTGTCTCTGTCTCTACCTGTCTGTCTCTCACCTGTCTGTCTCTCACCTGTCTGTCTCACCTGTCTGTCCTTCAGGAGAAGCGGATATCGAGCCTGGACGCGGCGAACACGCGCCTCATGGCGGCGCTGACGCAGCTGAAGGAGCGCTACGCTGTGACATCACAGAGGAACGGCCTGTCTCCTAGCAACACGTCATCGCTGCAGATCACAGAGAACGGAGAGTTCCGTAACTCTGGCAACTGCTGATCTCTGATTGGCTGTGACTCTGGGGGGGCGGGGCTGAACCGCTGGCAACAGGACGAACCCACCGACCAATCAGAGCCGCCCTAGTTACCGTAGACCTGTCAATCAACCATCACCTCTTACAGCCATAGACCTGACCTCTGTTGCTAGGTTACCCTCAGTTACTGGTTCTGTTTTGCATGTTTTTTTTCCAAAGTCTGACATCACTTCCTGTTTCCCTTGGTACTTCCTGTTGAGCGCAGCGGTTAGCCTAGCTTAGCCTGTCTTAGCACAAAGACTGGCGGCGAATGGGAAACGTAGCGCAGCGGTTAGCCTAGCTTAGCACAAAGACTGGCAGCGGATGGGAAACGTAGCGCAGCGGTTAGCCTAGCTTAGCCTAGCTTAGCACAAAGACTGGCGGCGGATGGGAAACGTAGCGCAGCGGTTTGTGTTGGTTTTAATGTCAAGACCAGATTTTATTGTAAAACAGTAAAAACTTTAAATTGTGATGAATAGTTTTAATGTCAAGACCAGATTTTATTGTAAAACAGTAAAAACTTTAAATTGTGATGAATAGTTTGTGAACACACACACACACACACACACACACGCACACACACACGCACACACACACACACACACACACACACACACACACACACACACACACACACACACACACACACACACACACACACACACACACACACACACACACACACACACACACACACGCGCACACACACACACACACACACACACACACACACCCTGTGGTTCTGTCTCTGTTCTTGTTATTTATCATCAGTATTTATAAAGATCCAATAAACTATTACACTGTCAGCTGTTGCCGTGGTGATGAGTGACTCACACACACACACAGGTTTCACTGTAAGCTTTATTCATGTGTCATGCTGGAACAGGAAGTGATGTCACAGGTTGTCCAGGAGACGCTGCAGCGGGTCGGCGCTCCAGAACTCCGGGTTCCATCCCAGGAACCAGCCGGTGAACGTCGGCGGTTCGAATCCCTGTTTGACCGTCACGGTCGGCGTGCGCGGGTCTCTGCCGGCCGGGTCGCTCGCCACGTAGCGGGCGGCTGCACGGGAAACACAGGAAGTCGTTAGCTCCGCCCACTCAGGAGGCCGTTAGCTCCGCCCACACTTCCTGTCTGACTCACCTGACGCCGCCGCCTCCGCCTTCTCCTCCTCGTGAGCCTCGTCGCCGATCCAGACGAACACCTGCGGCGGGACAGAAGGTCGTCACCGTGGAGCCCAGGTGCAGGCCGCGGGGGCCGGACCTGTAACCACGACAACCATGACAGCGGCAGACACTCACCTGGTCCCAGGCGTCGAGGATCATGACGTCATCAGGAGCGAGGTCGTCCTGCGTCAGTTCACCTGGAACCTCCTCCATCTGGACACAGTGACATCATCACACAGTGACATCATCACACAGTGACATCATCACATAATGACCTCATCATGACGTACCAGGAAGTTCCCGGTCTTGTTGGAGCAGGCGAACAGCCGCGGAGGATGAGCCTCCATCTCGTTTTCCCGCCGCGCCGACCGACAGTAGTCGTCCTGTCCGCCCAGCGCTTCCCAGAATGCATCTGCACACACACACACACACACACACACACACAGGTTGGCTGAACCAGACGACACACTGGCGGCCATCTTGTGTCAGTCCCCTCCCTGGATGGTCCAGTCATGTGACACGTCCATATATAGACATCACTGTATCTATGATGTCACTGCTAGCGATGCAGCGACACCGACACCGATACCGATGTCCTGTTATGGCCGATAATCAATATTTACCGATATCGATATGTGTCGGTTTTAGTTTCAGTTTCTGAGATGGTACGTTTTTGTACAGACTGAAAATCATGCAAAGTGAATTTTTGAATGTCTTCTTTTATTTTACTTCCAAACAACAAGGTTCCCGGCTCCGTCCTCCTCCATCAGCTGTTGCCTACGGATACACATCGGTTGTGACATCGGACCGATACCGATATTAATACCCATATATCCTGCATCCCTAGTAACTGGAATACTACCTAGGACTCATAGTACTACTACTACCTAGTACAGGAAGCATCAGGATTGTATTTCTGACCTTCAGAACAAACCAAGCTGGTTGCTATGGTAACCTGCTCACCTGGCTCCGCCCCCTCCTCCACCTGGTCAGGTGTGACCTGCAGCAGCTGGCTCAGCTGTCCGGCGCCCCGGGCCTCCGCGGAGCTGCTGCAGCCGCCGCGCCACGACCAGCAGCCGCCGGGCGCCACCAGCACGAAGACGTCACTGGAGTTCAGACTGGAGGACGCCGCGTCCACCTGAGGACACGGGACACCGCTTTATACTGGTTTATACTGGTTTATACTGGTCTGTACTGGTCTAAACCGGTCTGTACCGGTCTGTACTGGTTTATACCAGTCTATACTGGTCTATACCGGTCTGTACCGGTCTGTACCGGTCTGTACTGGTTTATACCAGTCTATACTGGTCTATACCGGTCTGTACCGGTCTGTACCGGTCTGTACTGGTTTATACTGGTCTGTACTGTACTGGTCTATACCGGTCTGTACCGGTATGTACCAGTCTGTACTGGTCTATACCGGTCTGTACCGGTCTGTACCGGTCTATACCGGTCTGTACCGGTCTGTACCGGTCTGTACCGGTCTGTACCGGTCTGTACCGGTCTGTACCTGTCTGTACCGGTCTGTACCGGTCTGTACCGGTCTGTACCGGTCTGTACCGGTCTATACCGGTCTGTGCCGGTCTCTCACCTCCACAGCTCTGGTGTTTCCTGCCGTACTGGCTCGGACCTGGAACAAGCGGGTCTCTGGTTCCTCTGATTGGCCGTCGGCTCTGGAAGTCCCGCCCTTGTAGACCACCATCGGCTCCCCTCCGAACAGGCTCATGAGGTGGGGCGGCTCTTTTCCCTGGACCACCCTCACCTGCAGACAGGTGACAGTTACCCCTCCTCCCCCAACACAACCTGGTTCTAGTCTAGTTAGAACCGGTTCAAACCAGAACAGACCCCTGCCGGTGTGAAACCAGGTCCGGCTCCGGGTCAGAACCAGCACTGGAACCAGGTCTGTGGAAGCGGCTCGGTTTGAGGCTCAGTGGGTTTTCAGGACCAGGTCCGGTCCAGAGTCACGTACCTGCGTGGCTCCGCCCCCCAGGTCGTCGTCCAGCTGCACCGCCAAGATGGCCGACGCCCCCACCTCGTCCTGGCTGGACTCCGCCCCCTGCCTGCACACACACCTGGTTACTGTCGCTGCAGCAGGAAGTGGCGTCAGGGGGAGGGGCTTACGGCCAGGTGAGGTCACCACTCACCATATGTAGATGATGTGTCCGTTTCTGTCTCCATGGTGATACTGGTACTGGATGATGTAACTGTCTCCTCCGTAGAACTCCACAGACTCTGGTGTTCCAGGACTTTGTCTGGCCCTCGGACCTGGACAGACAGACAGGTCTCTAGGAGACAGACTCTGATTGGACAGACAGGAAGAGAGACAGACAGACAGGTAGAGAGACAGACAGGTAGGAGACAGGTAGAGACAGACCCTAGAGAGACAGCTCATGAGACAGACAGGGTAGAGAGACAGTCAGGTTTTCCCTGGACCACCCTCACCTGCAGACAGGTGACAGTTACCCCAGACCTCCCCCAACACAACCTGGTTCTAGACTAGTTAGAACCGGTTCAAACAGACAGGTAGAGAACAGACCCTGACAGACAGGTGTGAAACCAGGTCCGGCTAGAGACAGACAGGTCAGAACAGACAGACACAGACAGGGAACCAGGTCTGTGGACAGACAGGTAGAGCAGACAGGTTTGAGGACTCAGTGGGTTTTCAGGACCAGGTCCGGTCCAGAGTCAGACAGGTAGAGAGACAGACTAGGAGACAGGTGGCTCCGACCCCAGGTAGAGACAGACAGGTAGACCAGCTGCACAGACAAGATGGCCGACAGACCCCCACCTAGAGAGACAGACCTGGCAGACTAGACAGACCCCTGCCTGCACACACACCTGGTTACTGTCGCTGCAGCAGGAAGTGGCGTCAAGGGGAGGGGCTTACGGCCAGGTGAGGTCACCACTCACCATATGTAGATGATGTGTCCGTTTCTGTCTCCATGGTGATACTGGTACTGGATGATGTAACTGTCTCCTCCGTAGAACTGACCGAAGACCTCGGGGTCCACCAGGACTTTGTCTGAGCCCTCGACACGCCACACCTGAGACAGACAGACAGGTAGGTAGAGAGACAGACAGGTAGAGACAGACAGGTAGAGAGACAGACAGGTAGAGACAGACAGGTAGAGACAGACAGGTAGAGACAGACAGGTAGAGACAGACAGACAGGTAGAGACAGACAGACAGGTAGAGACAGACAGGTAGAGACAGACAGGTAGAGAGACAGACAGGTAGAGACAGACAGGTAGAGACAGACAGGTAGAGACAGACAGGTAGAGACAGACAGGTAGAGAGACAGACAGGTAGAGACAGACAGGTAGAGAGACAGACAGGTAGAGACAGACAGGTAGAGAAAGACAGGTAGAGAGACAGACAGGTAGAGAGACAGGTAGAGACAGACAGGTAGAGACAGACAGGTAGAGAAAGACAGGTAGAGAGACAGACAGGTAGAGAGACAGGTAGAGACAGACAGGTAGAGACAGACAGGTAGAGACAGACAGGTAGAGACAGACAGGTAGAGACAGACAGGTAGAGACAGACAGGTAGAGAGACAGACAGGTAGAGACAGACAGGTAGAGACAGACAGACAGGTAGAGACAGACAGGTAAAGAGACAGACAGGTAGAGAGACAGACAGGTAGAGAGACAGACAGGTAGGAGACAGTCAGGTAGAGACAGACAGGTAGAGACAGACAGGTAGAGAGACAGACAGGTAGAGACAGACAGGTAGGAGACAGTCAGGTAGAGACAGACAGGTAGAGACAGACAGGTAGGAGACAGTCAGGTAGAGACAGACAGGTAGAGAGACAGACAGGTAGAGAGACATGTAGAGACAGACAGGTAGAGACAGACAGGTAGAGACAGACAGGTAGAGACAGACAGGTAGAGAGACAGACAGGTAGAGAGACAGACAGGTAGAGACAGACAGGTAGAGAGACAGACAGGTAGAGAGACAGACAGGTAGAGACAGACAGGTAGAGAGACAGACAGGTAGAGAGACAGACAGGTAGAGAGACAGACAGGTAGAGACAGACAGGTAGAGACAGACAGGTAGAGAGACAGACAGGTAGAGAGACAGACAGGTAGAGACAGACAGGTAGAGACAGACAGACAGGTAGAGAGACAGACAGGTAGAGACAGACAGGTAGAGACAGACAGAGAGACAGACAGGTAGAGACAGACAGGTAGAGAGACAGACAGGTAGAGAGACAGACAGGTAGAGACAGACAGGTAGAGACAGACAGGTAGAGAGACAGACAGGTAGAGACAGACAGGTAGAGACAGACAGGTAGAGACAGACAGGTAGAGAGACAGACAGGTAGAGAGACAGACAGGTAGAGACAGACAGGTAGAGAGACAGACAGGTAGAGAGACAGGTGAGACAGACAGGTAGACAGACAGACAGACAGGTAGAGACAAACAGGTGAGAGACAGACAGACAGGTGAGAGACAGACAGGTAGAGACAGACAGGTTAGAGACAGACAGGTAGAGACAGACAGGTAGAGACAGACAGGTTAGAGACAGACAGGTAGAGACAGACAGGTTAGAGACAGACAGGTAGAGAGACAGACAGGTAGAGACAGACAGGTTAGAGACAGACAGGTAGAGAGACAGACAGGTCACCTGTTTGTCTCCGTCTCCTCCGTCCACCATCCCGTGCTGCGCTGCCATGGCGTCTGATTGGTGGAGCGTTGAGGCGTCAAACGGCACCTGTCCAATCAGAGAGGTGGAACTAATTAGAGCCGGTCTGGACCGCTCTGGTCCTGGTCCTGGTCCTGGTCCTGGTCCTGGTCCTGGTCTGGCTTCTGATTGGTTACCTTCTTAATCCTCGCTATCTGATTGGACACATAGGCCGTTCCCATGCCAACGGTGTCGTCAGGATCCCTCCAGTCCTGGAAGAACTGTTTGAAGAGCGGAGTCTCTCCGTGTTCAGGGAGGACCTGGACCTGGAGGGGGGGGGGGGGGGGGGGGGGGGGGTCAGACCAGGAGGAAGTAGGACTTCTTCTTCTGTGGTGGTTTAGCTGTGTGTGTGTGTGTGTGTACCTGTGTGTGTGCTGGGTAGCTCATCTTCAGGATGAACTGCTCCGAGGTTTTCAGAACAGCACGACGCTCCTCAGCAT
Organism: Decapterus maruadsi; assembly: GCA_030347415.2. NCBI lineage: Eukaryota > Metazoa > Chordata > Actinopteri > Carangiformes > Carangidae > Decapterus > Decapterus maruadsi. Next base: position 32,796,438 of record CM064895.1, read on the forward strand.
CCGACTCCTTCCCTACACACACACACGCACGCACACATGCACGCACGCACGCACGCACGCACGCACGCACGCACGCACGCGCACGCACGCACGCACACACACACACACACACACACACACACACACACACACACACACACACACACACACACACACACACACACACACACACACACACACACACACACACACGCACACGCACACGCACACACACACAGGGAGGTGACATGGGGTCAGACCAGAGCCTTGTACATGGTCATTCAGCCATGGACCAGTCTGCCACCCGGTCCCCATTGAGCTGGCCCCCCCCCCCGCCCCCTCCTCATTAACTCTGATGAGGACGAGGATGAAGAGGAGGAGGAGGAGGAGGATGAGGACGGACCTTTCCAGACGAAGATGTGTCCGTTGGCTCCGTGGTCGAGGATGAAACACTCGCTGGACTGCAAAGCATCCTGGGAGAAGGGGTTGTGCTCTGCTACCATGGTAACCTCTATGTCTCCGCCGGTGTTGGACACCTGAGAGACAGACAGACAGGTGAGGACAGACAGACAGGTAGAGAGACAGACAGACAGGTGAGGACAGACAGACAGGTGGAGAGACAGACAGACAGACAGGTAGAGACAGACAGACAGACAGACAGACAGGTAGAGAGACAGACAGACAGGTGAGGACAGACAGACAGGTAGAGACAGACAGACAGACAGACAGACAGGTAGAGAGACAGACAGACAGGTGAGGACAGACAGACAGGTAGAGACAGACAGACAGACAGACAGACAGACAGACAGACAGACAGGTGAGGACAGACAGACAGACAGACAGACAGACAGACAGGTAAAGAGACAGACAGACAGACAGGTAGAGAGACAGACAGACAGGTAAAGAGACAGACAGACAGACAGGTAGAGACAGACAGACAGACAGACAGGTAGAGAGACAGACAGACAGGTAGAGAGACAGACAGACAGGTAAAGAGACAGACAGACAGACAGACAGACAGGTAGAGAGACAGACAGACAGGTGAGGACAGACAGACAGACAGACAGACAGACAGACAGGTAGAGAGACAGACAGACAGGTGAGGACAGACAGACAGACAGACAGACAGACAGACAGGTAGAGAGACAGACAGACAGGTGAGGACAGACAGACAGACAGACAGACAGACAGACAGGTAGAGAGACAGACAGACAGTCAGGTGAGGACAGACAGACAGGTAGAGAGACAGACAGACAGGTAGAGAGACAGACAGACAGGAAGTGACCTTGTAGAGCTGAGCCAACTTCCTGTGGGAGGCGTCCATCTTGGTGTCGTCATGGTGAGCCTCAGGAAGTTCCGGCTTCTCCCCGAGCACCTGAGGTCATGATGACATCATCACTGATCAGCCCTGCTCCATGTTTCCATAGTAACAACATCAACAACCCTACTGTGTGATGTCATCACCTCCAGCATCCTGTCTGGCTCCGCCCCCTCGTCACAGACCAGCAGCTTGGCCCGCCCACACCGCTCGTCGTCACGGATACCCTTCGACACCTGTCAGTCGACCGGTTAGTTTCTGAACAGTGATGATGTCACTGATGATGTCACTGATGATGTCACTGATGATGTCATACTGATGTAACAACTCACCATGGTGGCTTTTAGCTTCTCAAAGCGGTTGCTATGGGAACCAGACCACTGGATGAGTTCCTGTAGGAAAAGAGAGACGGGTTCAGATCCTGTCTCACCCCCCCCACCCGTCTCACCCCCCCTACCCGTCTCACCCCCCCCACCCGTCTCACCCCCCCTACCCGTCTCACCCCCCCTACCCGTCCCCCCCCCCCCTACCCGTCTCCCTACCCGTCTCACCCCCTACCCGTCTCACCCCCCTACCCGTCTCACCCCCCTACCCGTCTCACCCCCTACCCGTCTCACCCCCCTACCCGTCTCTCACCCCCTCACCCCCCCGTCTCACCCCCCTACCCGTCTCACCCCCCCTACCCGTCTCACCCCCCTACCCGTCTCACCCCCCTACCCGTCTCACCCCCCCTACCCGTCTCACCCCCCTACCCGTCTCACCCCCCCTACCCGTCTCACCCCCCCTACCCGTCTCACCCCCCACCCGTCTCACCCCCCTACCCGTCTCACCCCCTACCCGTCTCCCTCCACCCGTCTCACCCCCCTACCCCCCCCCACCCGTCTCACCCCCCCCACCCGTCTCACCCCCCTACCCGTCTCACCCCCCCTCCACCCGTCTCACCTCTCCAAGGTCCAGGATGAAACTGTCGCCATGGTTGAAACTCTCCCAGGTGACGGGAACCTCTGTCGCCCTGACGACACGGCGACCTTTGACCTGCAGCAGCCTCTGAACATCCACGTCATTGGTCACCACGTGATTGAATCCTGAGGCCACGCCCCCTTTCTGAGGACAAACAGGAAGTGATGTCATCATCAGTGCCAGAGACAGTTCCTGTATGGTTGCCATGGGAACCAGACCACGTACCATGTACTTGAGCCCGGACTTGAAGTATCCGGTGAAGGTACTGGACTCGTGGCCCTGGACCTCGCGGTACTGGACCGGCGCCCCCTGCAGGAACTCGTCCATCTGGACCGCAAAGATGGCCGCCGCTCCACGCTCATCCTGAGAGCAGTCGGAACCTGGAGACCAACCAGCCAATCAGAGAGCAGAACCAGAGCAACCAGCCAATCAGAGAGCAGAACCAGACCAACCAGCCAATCAGAGAGCAGAACCAGAGCAACCAGCCAATCAGAGAGCAGAACCAGAGCAACCAGCCAATCAGAGAGCAGAACCAGAGCAACCAGCCAATCAGAGAGCAGAACCAGAGCAACCAGCCAATCAGAGAGCAGAACCAGAGCAACCAGCCAATCAGAGAGCAGAACCAGAGCAACCAGCCAATCAGAGAGCAGAACCAGAGCAACCAGCCAATCAGAGAGCAGAACCAGATCAACCAGCCAATCAGAGAGCAGAACCAGAGCAACCAGCCAATCAGAGAGCAGAACCAGAGCAACCAGCCAATCAGACAGCAGAACCAGAGCAACCAGCCAATCAGAGAGCAGAACCAGACCAACGAGCCAATCAGAGAGCAGAACCAGAGCAACCAGCCAATCAGAGAGCAGAACCAGACCAACCAGCCAATCAGAGAGCAGAACTAGAGCAACCAGCCAATCAGAGAGCAGAACCAGAGCAACCAGCCAATCAGAGAGCAGAACCAGACCAACGAGCCAATCAGAGAGCAGAACCAGAGCAACCAGCCAATCAGAGAGCAGAACCAGACCAACCAGCCAATCAGAGAGCAGAACTAGAGCAACCAGCCAATCAGAGAGCAGAACCAGAGCCACACCTAAGTCTACTCAGGAAGTACTGCAGGTGTAGTAGCAGTAGTAGTAGTAGTAGTAGTAGTAGTAGTAGTAGTACCTATCCAGTAGTGCAGGTCGTACTGCAGCCCCCCCCCCCCGGTCTCCGTGCTGTAGTAGTAGTAGTAGTAGTAGTAGTAGTAGTAGTAGTAGTAGTAGTAGTAGTAGTAGTAGTAGTAGTAGTAGTAGTAGTAGTACCTATCCAGTAGTGCAGGTCGTACTGCAGCCCCCCCCCGGTCTGGTTAGTAGTAGTAGTAGTAGTAGTAGTAGTAGTAGTAGTAGTAGTAGTAGTAGTAGTAGTAGTAGTAGTAGTAGTAGTACCTATCCAGTAGTGCAGGTCGTACTGCAGCCCCCCCCGGTCTCCGTGCTGTAGTAGTAGTAGTAGTAGTAGTAGTAGTAGTAGTAGTAGTAGTAGTAGTAGTAGTAGTACCTATCCAGTAGTGCAGGTCATACTGCAGCCCCCCCCCGGTCTCCGTGCTGTAGTAGTAGTAGTAGTAGTAGTAGTAGTAGTAGTAGTAGTAGTAGTAGTAGTAGTAGTAGTAGTACCTATCCAGTAGTGCAGGTCGTACTGCAGCCCCCCCCGGTCTCCGTGCTGTAGTAGTAGTAGTAGTAGTAGTAGTAGTAGTACTAGTACCTATCCAGTAGTGCAGGTCATACTGCAGCCCCCCCCCGGTCTGGGTGCTGTGCAGAACCAGGTAGGCGTCTCCGCTGTAGAACCCTCCGTACTGACTGACAGGAACAGGAACCAGCTGAAGCCCCGCCCCCTGACCTAGTAGTAGTAGTAGTAGTAGTAGTAGTAGTAGTAGTAGTAGTACCTATCCAGTAGTGCAGGTCATACTGCAGCCCCCCCCCGGTCTGGGTGCTGTGCAGAACCAGGTAGGCGTCTCCGCTGTAGAACCCTCCGTACTGACTGACAGGAACAGGAACCAGCTGAAGCCCCGCCCCCTGACCTAGTAGTAGTAGTAGTAGTAGTAGTAGTAGTAGTAGTAGTAGTAGTAGTACCTATCCAGTAGTGCAGGTCATATTGCAGCCCCCCCCCGGTCTCCCTGCTGTGCAGAACCAGGTAGGCGTCTCCGCTGTAGAACCCTCCGTACTGACTGACAGGAACAGGAACCAGCTCCATGTTCTCCACGCGCCACAGCTGAAGCCCCGCCCCCTGACCTGCTGCTGCAAACTCCGGGTGGAACGCCATGATGTCACCTGTGTCACCTGACAAAACAAGACGATTGACAAACATGTGACATTTTATTGAAACAAACAAACAAACAAACAAACAAACAAACAACTGGACAGACCCAGGATCAGCTGACAGGTCTGTCTCTTCCTGTCTGAACCACATTCACACCTAACAACAGTGATGTCATTCTGCCAGACAGCTGATTGGTCAGGAGGCGGAGCTTCTCTACCTGGAGGAACATGACCTGCTCCTGACCAGGTGAGACGCTCAGCATCAGTTACCATGGAGATGTGTCCAGGTAAGAAGTGAAGCTCCGTCAAGAACAGAAAACCCAGAGTTACCTGAAGACTTAGAGACCTGGACCAGACCTGGACCAGACCTGGACCAGACCTGGACCTGGTCTGTAGAGGACACAGACCTTTAGACCTGGTCTGAGAGGAAGAGAGGAAGAGGAAGTAGCTACTGCCCCTCCCTGACAGACAGACAGACAGGTAGAGACAGACAGACAGACAGACAGACAGACAGACAGACAGACAGACAGACAGGTGAGACAGAGACAGACAGGTAGAGACAGGTGAGACAGGGTGAGGCTGTTTCAGGTTTAAACTATTTAAAGACCAGGCAGCAACGTCAGCGACGGTGAAAAATCCCACATTCAGTAAACGCCTCATCAGAAACAGGAGAGAAACTGAGACGCCTTCAGAGGACAAACACAGACCCCAACACCCCTGACCCAGTCTGGACTGGACTGGACTAGACCTGGACCTGGTCCTGGACCTGGTCCTAGTCCTGGTCCTGGTCCTGGTCCTGGTCCTGGTGGAAACAGGCTGAGGGTGAACAGAGTAAAACTCACCGTGAGCGTTGGTTCAAAGCTGAGGAGAAGCTGAAGCTGCTGAAACAGACGAGGACTGAGACTGGATCTGATCCTGCAGCTGGGTGTAGGTGTAGGTGTGGGGGAGGGGGAGGGGAGGGGGGGGGTGGGGGGGGGGAGGGGCTGCTGCAGGTAACTCTACCTGTCCTCCCCCCCTTCACTTCCTGCAGGCCGAGGCCACACCCGACCTGAGCAGCTGCACAATGTGTGTGTGTGTGTGTGTGTGTGTGTGTGTGTGTGTGTGTGTGTGTGTGTGTGTGTGTGTGTGTGTGTGTGTGTGTGTGTGTGTGTGTGTGTGTGTGTGTGTGTGTGTGTGTGTGTCACGCCCACTGGTTCATCACAGTCTATTTATTTATTTATATAATATCATGTGACAGTGTGGTCACGTGCTCCAGCTGCTCTCGGGTCTGTGACGTCATCAACACAAGTATCTTTGCTGTTTGTTAGATAGAAACTCTTATTTTGAAAAGCCTGTGTTTTACTGTGAAAAGCCGCTCCCCGGATGTGGAGCAGCTGTTGACAGCGGGTCAGCTGAGAGTTAACTTGTCAACATGTCCCACTAAACACTGATCACTGTTCGATTCCTCTCCGGGTCTAGCCGGTCAACGGACGGTGTCGGTGCCGGTGCCGGTGCCGGTGGCGCGAGGCGGGATGGAGACGTTCAACAAGTTCACGAGCCTGCTGCTGCACGCGCTGGAGACGGTGGGTTAGCGTGTTAGCTTCTGTTAGCATGTTAGCTCCGTGAATAGAGAGTTGTTTAGGAACAAGTCGCTCCGGTCTCCGCGTGACGTGGTTTTATCCTGACTCCGCCCCTTCCCGTGACCAGCAGCTGCAGCGTGATTAAAGGACAGTTCCACTCAAATCCAACCTGGGCTCTAGTTTCTAATATTTCAGTTGGAACAGAATGAGTGTGTTGTTTTCTTGTTAGTCTCCTGTCCTGCAGTAGTTAGGGCCACGGGGCCATGGCACCGAGCACTGCTAGCCCTCAACAGCTCATTGTGTGCACTTTTTCACACTTGTTATTATGTTTCTTCATCTTCCGGATTATTTTCAATTCGCTACTTCAAATTATGTATCACAATGTGCGTCTTGATCGGTGTGCTACTACTTTTCTGAACAGAATACCAATTTTTCTTAACTTACGTCGTGAAAAGCTGCGAAAAATTTTGCATTGAAGTCAATGGAACGGGCGAAATCATGTTTACATCACGTTTACTGCTCAGGCATACTTTAATCTAGAGACTAGCATGTTTATAAACAATCCACCTGGAGCTCGTTAACATGTTTATAAACAATCCACCTGGAGCTCATTAACATGTTTATAAACAATCCACATGGAGCTCATTAACATGTTTATAAACAATCCACCTGGAGCTCATTAACATGTTTGTAAACAATCCACCTGGAGCTCATTAACATGTTTATAAACAATCCACCTGGAGCTCATTAACATGTTTATAAACAATCCACCTGGAGCTCATTAACATGTTTATAAACAATCCACCTGGAGCTCGTTAACATGTTTATAAACAATCCACCTGGAGCTCATTAACATGTTTATAAACAATCCACCTGGAGCTCGTTAACATGTTTATAAACAATCCACCTGGAGCTCATTAACATGTTTATAAACAATCCACCTGGAGCTCATTAACATGTTTATAAACAATCCACCTGGAGCTCGTTAACATGTTTGTAAACAATCCACCTGGAGCTCGTTAACATGTTTATAAACAATCCACCTGGAGCTCGTTAACATGTTTATAAACAATCCACCTGGAGCTCATTAACATGTTTATAAACAATCCACCTGGAGCTCATTAACATGTTTATAAACAATCCACCTGGAGCTCGTTAACGTGTTTATAAACAATCCACTAACCATAACGCCATTACGTTACTGTCTGGCTGATGTGTCCTCACCTGTCTCCCTGCACCTGTCTGTCTCTCAGAGGGAGCCCACCGTCAACCTGTTGGATTCCTTCATTGACCACTGGAAATCCATCACAAACTACTACATTGAGACGACAGGTGAGGAGGAGGGAGAGGGACGGGGGGGGGGGGGGTGATGATGTCAGAGAGTGTCCTCCTCATGTGTGTGTGTGTGTGTGTGTGTGTGTGTGTGTGTAGATGACAGTCGTCCAGTCAAACAGACAGAGATCCCCTGGCGTCTCAGACAGATGTTGGACATCCTGGTGTATGAGGAGAAACAACAGGTAACAGCTGGTTCATCTGTATTGATCAGTGATGTATTGATCCAGGCTGTGTGTATTGATCAGTGATGTATTGATACCGTGTATTGATTGGTGTATTGATCCAGGCTGTGTGTATTGATCCGTGATGTATTGATTGGTGTATTGATCCAGGCTGTGTGTATTGATCAGTGATGTATTGATTGATGTATTGATCCAGGCTGTGTGTATTGATCAGTGATGTATTGATTGATGTATTGATCCAGGCTGTGTGTATTGATCAGTGATGTATTGATTGATGTATTGATCCAGGCTGTGTGTATTGATCAGTGATGTATTGATACCGTGTATTGATTGGTGTATTGATCCAGGCTGTGTGTATTGATCAGTGATGTATTGATTGGTGTATTGATCCAGGCTGTGTGTATTGATCAGTGATGTATTGATTGGTGTATTGATCCAGGCTGTGTGTATTGATCAGTGATGTATTGATTGATGTATTGATCAGTGATGTATTGATTGATGTATTGATCCAGACTGTGTGTATTGATCAGTGATGTATTGATTGGTGTATTGATCCAGGCTGTGTGTATTGATCAGTGATGTATTGATTGATGTATTGATCCAGGCTGTGTGTATTGATCAGTGATGTATTGATTGGTGTATTGATCCAGGCTGTGTGTATTGATCAGTGATGTATTGATTGGTGTATTGATCCAGGCTGTGTGTATTGATCAGTGATGTATTGATCCAGGCTGTGTGTATTGATCAGTGATGTATTGATTGGTGTATTGATCCAGGCTGTGTGTATTGATCAGTGATGTATTGATTGATGTATTGATCCAGGTGGAGGACACAGGAGTGTGTATGGAGTATCTGCTGCAGCACAAACTGCTGGAGACTCTGGTCACGCTGGGAAAAGCTCAGGTAACTTCACCTGAACCTGAGGTCAAAGGTCAGACAGGTTAGAGGAGGAGGATGATGTCGTCACAGACTAATGACCCCCCCCCCCCCCCCCCCCCCCCAGTACCCCCCGGGGATGTCTCAGCAGGTGCTGCTGTTCTTCTCCAAGCTGCTGTCTCAGGTGCAGAAACCTGTGCTGCACCTGGTGAACGTCTACAGACCTGTACAGGTAAACACACACACACACACACACACACACACACACACACCTGACTGACCAACAACTGACTCTCACTGACACATGAATGATGATGTCACTGTGACATCACCTCTACTCCGCCCCTCTCAGAAGCTGATTCGTCTCTGTGCACTTCCTGGATCCCAGACAGAGAAGGAAGAAGCTCAGTTCCTATTGGTCGTCTGCTCCAGAGTCAAACAGGATCCACAAATGCTCAGATGTGTCTTAGAGGTAACCAGTAGTTAACCAGCAGTTAACTAGTAGTTAACCAACAGTTAACCAGCAGTTAACTAGTAGTTAAGTAGCAGTTAACTAGTAGTTAACCAGCAGTTAACCAGTAAACCAATAGTTAACCAGCAGTTAACCAGTGGTTAACCAGTAAACCAGTTGTTAACCAGTGGTTAACCAGTAGTTAACCAGTGGTTAACCAGTAAACCAGTTGTTAACCAGTGGTTAACCAGCAGTTAACCAGTAAACCAATAGTTAACCAGCAACTAACCAGTGGTTAACCAGTAGTTAACCAGTAAACCAATAGTTAACCAGTGGTTAACGAATAGTTAACCAGTGGTTAACCAGTAAACCAGTTGTTAACCAGTGGTTAACCAGTAGTTAACCAGTGGTTAACCAGTAGTTAACCAGTGGTTAACCAGCAGTTAACCAGTAAACCAATAGTTAACCAGTGGTTAACCAATAGTTAACCAGTGGTTAACCAGTAAACCAGTTGTTAACCAGTGGTTAACCAGTAGTTAACCAGTGGTTAACCAGTAAACCAGTTGTTAACCAGTAGTTAACCAGCAGTTAACCAGTAAACCAATAGTTAACCAGCAGTTAACCAGTGGTTAACCAGTAGTTAACCAGTAAACCAATAGTTAACCAGTGGTTAACCAATAGTTAACCAGTGGTTAACCAGTAAACCAGTTGTTAACCAGTGGTTAACCAGTAGTTAACCAGTGGTTAACCAGTAGTTAACCAGTGGTTAACCAGTGGTTAACCAGCAGTTAACCAGTAAACCAATAGTTAACCAGTGGTTAACCAATAGTTAACCAGTGGTTAACCAGTAAACCAGTTGTTAACCAGTGGTTAACCAGTAGTTAACCAGTGGTTAACCAGTAAACCAGTTGTTAACCAGTGGTTAACCAGCAGTTAACCAGTAGTTCACCAGTGGTTAACCAGTAGTTAACCAGTAAACCAGTGTGACACAATCAAACAGTCGTTGTGTCATCAGGTTGTTGACCAACCAGCAGCCAGGACTCCAGCCTCTGACCAATCACAGCCCTGCTCCTCCAACCACGCTGCAGAGACTCCTCCCTCCTCCAGCCAATCAGCTTCATCTGAGCCCGGTCCTGTCCAATCAGAGAGCAGCAGCCTGCTGTCGGCTCTGCTGCAGCTCACCAAGAGTCAGGTCAGTTAACCTGAGTTATTGATTACTATCAGTGATCATGTCTCCATAGCGACCGTCTGTCAGTGGATATTGATTATTGATTATGGGTGATGATGTCTCCATAGCGAGCGGCCGTCAGCCTGAAGGCCTATGAAAGCCTCCTGCTGCTCTCGGGGCTCCAGTCTGGATGTCCAGGGGAGCTGGTGTGGGTTGAGTCCCAGCTGGGGGAGCTGCTGGCTGGGAGGCTGAGGGAGCTCTACTCCCTGCTGCCTCTGGAGGGTCTGGATCCTGGAGAGACCCAGAGCTGGCCGCACACGCCCTGGAGGTACTGGTACTACTGTTACTGTAGTATTATTGTAGTATTACTGCAGTATTATTGTAGTTGTAGTAGTATTACTGCAGTATTATTGTAGTTGTAGTAGTATTACTGCAGTATTATTGTCGTAGTAGTAGTAGTAATATTACTGCAGTATTACTGTAGTATTAGTAGTATTACTGTAGTACTACTGCAGTATCTCTGTCTCCGTCCAGTTCCCAGTTCTCCCGCTGCAGCTCTGATCTCAGGTCAGCGTCTCCTGCTGCTGATCACATGACCAACTTCTTCTCCTGGTTCGACTTCCTGGATCACCTGATGACAGAGTCCCCACAGGTAAACATGCTGTGATGTCACACTCCTGCTCGCTGTGGCCAGGTGTGGCCCATAGTTACCATAGTAACCCCTGTGTGTGTGTGTGTGTGTGTGTGTGAGAGAACAGGTGTTGTCGGTGAAGTTGGCTCAGTGTGTTCAACAGGTGTGGTTGGTCGACGTTCTTCAGCCTCAGCTGCTGAGCATGTAAGTTTAACCTCATCTTCATCATCATCATCATCATATCCAGGTGTGGTGCAGGTGTGATGCAGGTGTGGTGCAGGTGTGGTGCAGGTGTGGTGCAGGTGTGATGCAGGTGTGGTGCAGGTGTGGTGCAGGTGTGGTGCAGGTGTGATGCAGGTGTGGTGCAGGTGTGGTGCAGGTGTGATGCAGGTGTGGTGCAGGTGTGATGCAGGTGTGATGCAGGTGTGATGCAGGTGTGGTGCAGGTGTGATGCAGGTGTGGTGCAGGTGTGATGCAGGTGTGGTGCAGGTGTGGTGCAGGTGTGGTGCAGGTGTGATGCAGGTGTGGTGCAGGTGTGGTGCAGGTGTGATGCAGGTGTGATGCAGGTGTGGTGCAGGTGTGGTGCAGGTGTGGTGCAGGTGTGGTGCAGGTGTGGTGCAGGTGTGATGCAGGTGTGATGCAGGTGTGGTGCAGGTGTGGTGCAGGTGTGGTGCAGGTGTGATGCAGGTGTGATGCAGGTGTGGTGCAGGTGTGGTGCAGGTGTGATGCAGGTGTGAGGTGTGACGCAGGTGTGATGCAGATGCAGGTGATGCAGGTGTGCTGCAGGTGTGGTGCAGGTGTGCTGCAGGTGTGATGCAGGTGTGATGCAGGTGTGGTGCAGGTGTGATGCAGGTGTGATGCAGGTG
>CM064895.1:32813047-32818047 GCA_030347415.2 Decapterus maruadsi
GTTTCTTTCTTTCTGTCTGTTTCTTTCTTTCTCTCTGTCTCTTTCTTTCTTTCTTTCTTTCTCTGTCTGTTTCTTTCTTTCTTTCTCTGTCTGTTTCTTTCTTTCTTTCTCTCTGTCTGTTTCTTTCTTTCTTTCTCTCTGTCTGTTTCTTTCTTTCTTTCTTTCTTTCTCTCTGTCTGTTTCTTTCTTTCTTTCTCTCTGTCTGTTTCTTTCTTTCTTTCTCTCTGTTTCTTTCTTTCTTTCTCTGTCTGTTTCTTTCTTTCTCTCTGTCTGTTTCTTTCTTTCTTTCTCTCTGTCTGTTTCTTTCTTTCTTTCTCTCTGTCTGTTTCTTTCTTTCTTTCTCTCTGTCTGTTTCTTTCTTTCTTTCTTTCTCTGTCTGTTTCTTTCTTTCTCTCTGTCTGTTTCTTTCTTTTCTTTCTGTCTGTCTGTCTGTCTGTCTCACCTGCCTACCTGTCTGTCTCACCTGTCTGTCTCTCAGGTGATGGGTGACCTCATGCAGAGGATCCAGCAGATTCCTGCTCTGACTGAACGACTGTTGAACACCAGGAGACAGCTGCTGGGTCTAAGTCCCGCCCTCGGGTAACTACCTGTCTCTCTACCTGTCTGTCTGTCTCTCTACCTGTCTGTCTACCTGTCTGTCTGTCTCTCTACCTGTCTCTTTACCTGTCTGTCTCTCTACCTGTCTGTCTGTCTCTCTACCTGTCTCTTTACCTGTCTGTCTCTCTACCTGTCTGTCTGTCTCTCTACCTGTCTGTCTCTCTACCTGTCTATCTACCTGTCTGTCTGTCTCTCTACCTGTCTCTTTACTTGTCTGTCTCTCTACCTGTCTGTCTGTCTCTCTACCTGTCTGTCTGTCTCTCTACCTGTCTGTCTCTCTACCTGTCTCTTTACCTGTCTGTCTCTCTACCTGTCTGTCTGTCCTCAGGCAGGAACACCTGACCCTGTTGAGAGGCGTCATCGTCCTGGAGGAGTTTTGTAAAGAACTCGCCGCCATCGCCTTCGTCAAGCTCCCGCTGGACCAGACCGAGCCACCTGGACCAGACCAGACCCACCTGGACCAGACCGAGCCACCTGGACCAGACCAGACCCACCTGGACCAGACCGAGCCACCTGGACCAGACCAGACCCACCTGGACCAGACCGAGCCACCTGGACCAGACCAGACCCACCTGGACCAGACCGAGCCACCTGGACCAGACCAGACCCAGCAGTTGCAGTTGTCTGGTTCAGGCCTCCTCCAGAACCAGAACCAGAACCAGTCAGGCCTGGACCCACCTGGACCTGGTCCTGGTCCAGTCTGGACCCTGATCCGTCCTGGGACTGAGTGTGATGCTACTGACAGACAAACAAACTGATTCTCAGGTTGTCGTGGTAACCTTGGTTTCCTGGTAACCAGGTCCTGTTAGACAGCGTGATGCTGAGTCAGTCGCTATGGCAACAGGCTCAGTCAAGGCTTTCTGAGACAGGACCTGGTCAGTCACCATGGTAACTGATGCTGAACTCTTCACCTGACCAATCACATCGCTGGAAACAGTCGTCGGCTTTACAGGACGGTTCCTCTCCGGGTCCAGACCAGAGTCCGAGTCCCTCCGCCGCCGCGTTCTCTGAGCAACTACTTTGTTTTAAAGGGACAGTCTGTAACTTATTGTCTTTAATCTCACCTGCTACAGATCAAAGCTTCCTGGTTCCTTAGAACGAGTCGTTACAAGTCGTTACAAACACGTCAGTGGGCGACGCACCGAACCGAGGCGGCCATGTTGCATCCTGACCGTAGGTAACCACGGAAACTGAGCGGCGCCGTCGGCTCGGCCTGTTAAAACTGTCTCCACTGTGTCGTGTGAGGAAGGACGGAGGCTGGTGGTGCATTCAGGTGCAGTCAGACAGACAACACCCCATCACCATGACAACATGTTGTTTACATAGAGGTTGTTTATCCTGTTACTGCAGCGACTGTTGTCTGTCTGACGTCTGAACACAGCATCAACAATACACCGCTTCCTACAGACTGTCCCTTTAACCGCTTCCTACGGACTGTACCTTTAACCGCTTCCTACGGACTGTACCTTTAACCGCTTCCTACGGACTGTACCTTTAACCGCTTTCTATGGACTGTACCTTTAACCGCTTCCTACGGACTGTACCTTTAACCGCTTTCTATGGACTGTACCTTTAACCGCTTCCTACGGACTGTACCTTTAACCGCTTCCTACGGACTGTACCTTTAACCGCTTCCTACGGACTGTACCTTTAACCGCTTCCTACGGACTGTACCTTTAACCGCTTCCTACGGACTGTCCCTTTAACCGCTTCCTACGGACTGTACCTTTAACCGCTTCCTACGGACTGTACCTTTAACCGCTTCCTACGGACTGTACCTTTAACCGCTTCCTACGGACTGTACCTTTAACTATATTGCAAAGTGAATTTTACATTTTAAACGATGGTACTTGCGTCGCTGCGGCGGGAGGACGGACGGTCTGACGCTGATTACCAGTGGGAATGTCCCTTTAATAAACAGCTGCCCAGATACTGACGTGTGATTGGACGAGAGGCCTTGTGAGGGTACAAAGGTAGAAGTGTGCAGATCTTTTATATATTTATATATTTATGTTTATTATATATTTATGTAGGGTCTAAGGACAGAGGATGTTGTTATTATGGGATGTAAAAACACGCTATACTAATAAAACTGCCTTGCCTTAAGGGGGTGGGGCAGCCGTAACCAAGGTAACGTTCCAGGTTACAGTCACCGCCTCAGGTGGGGCGAGCCAGCATCAGGTACCCAGCTGTTCAAACCAAACTTTATTTAAAATGTGAAAAGTGCAATTCAGCTGTTTTATCCCAAAGATGGAGATGGACAACGTGTTTGTTGGTAAACAGGAAGCTGTTTGTTGGTAAACAGGAAGCTGTTTGTTGGTAAACAGGAAGCTGTTTGTTGGTAAACAGGAAGCTGTTTGTTGGTAAACGTTGTCTTCAGAGTAAATCTATTTTCTTAAATCCGTTGGTGCCAATAAGAGACTGATGATATGGAGCAGATGATGATGATGATGATGATGATGATGATGTCGTCATGGAGACCTGCTACAAACTGTGCTGTTTCACCCTAAAGCCTTTGTTCTTGTTTGAATGTTTTAAATAAAGTTCTGACAGTTTGGACAAAGTCTCATCTGATTGGCCGATTGAACAGAAGTAGAAGGACTGGACTCGTCAACCTGAACCGAACCAGACCACGGAGTCCAGACCACGGAGTCCAGACCAGATCCATGAAGACCTATATGTGTATATATATATTATTACAGGATACATTAGGTCTGTGTTAATTTCACTGTATATATTGTTTAGGTTGAGTCTATTATTACTGATGACTGTATATTTATAAAAGTAGGAGGATAATAAATAAACCAATGAAATGAGACTGAAAATATATTTTTAATTCAGTTAAAACTAATGGAATATTGTGAGACGATGACGTCACATCCAGGCAGGGCCGGCTTTTATTGTGAAGGTCTGCGGCGGAAGCTGGTGCGTGTTGCGGGCTGGTCCCTCGCTGCAGCGGAGCGGAGGAAGAGGAGGAAGAGGAGGAAGAGGAGGAAGAGGAGGAGGAGAAGCAGCTGAAGGTCACATCACCACATCCCCGCTCCGCTCCGCTCCTGATCATTCTCATCGATTACCTGATCGGATCCGCCGCTGCACGCGCCGCTGCACCGACACCAGCTGCTGCATCCCGGCCTGCCCCCCCGCTGCCCCGCTGCCCCCCTCCCGCCTCCAGCAGCAGCTCCTGTCCGCCCGTCCGTCCGTCCGTCCTCCTGCAGCCCTAGCGACCTCTCCATCATGGGGAACCGGGGCATGGAGGAGCTGATCCCGCTGGTCAACCGGCTCCAGGACGCCTTCTCCTCCATCGGCCTCAACTCCAGCCTCGACCTGCCGCAGATCGCCGTGGTGGGGGGGCAGAGCGCCGGGAAGAGCTCCGTGCTGGAGAACTTCGTGGGCAAGTGAGTCCACCTGTCTGTCTGTCTCTTACCTGTCTGTCTGTCTGGCTGTCTGTCTGTCTGTCTGTCTGTCTCTTACCTGTCTGTCCACCTGTCTGTCTGTCTGTCTGTCTGTCTGTCTCCTACCTGTCTGTCTCCTACCTGTCTGTCTGTCTCCTACCTGTCTGTCCACCTGTCTGTCTGTCTGTCTGTCTCCTACCTGTCTGTCTGTCTGTCTGTCTGTCTGTCTGTCTGTCTGCTCACCTCTTATTATTATTTATTTTGAACATTCTATATAAATGTATATAGCCTATAAAACTGTAACCACTTTAAAGGGATAGTTCAACATTTAGTCAAACTGGCCCATCACCATTCGTTCCATTCGGTTCGTTACCTTTAATTGTCGGTGCAAGGTGTTTTTAGAACAGTGGAGCAGAGCCGTGAGCTGCTCAGAGCTACGCTACGGAGGCTCATGGGATTTCTGGGAAATACAGAGACTGTTGATGAACAACTGTCCCTGAAGGCAACGTGCATCAGAGGTTTTACATGAATTTCCCTCTAAAACAACTGTGTGTGGTAACGTTGTGTTATTATCTCATAGCGTGGTGAATGTGCAGGTCACAACTTGTCCACCAGAGCGTTGTGGAGTTGTTGGATTGTGTATTTGATGAGTTTGATGAGGGAAACCAAGAAATCCCATGAGCCTCCGTAGCGTAGCTCTGAGCAGCTCACGGCTCTGCTCCGCCGTTCTAAAAATAGCTTGCACCCACAATTAAAGGTAGCTGGGGAGGGATCTGGGGGTCTGAACCAGGACAGGGTCGGTATCTGGACCGAGTTAAACCAGTTTCTCCTCTAACATTCATTTCTAGTTCCCGCTTTTCCTTCATATCCAAAGAACTTCCTGAGGAAAGTGTTTGTATTGATTCCGTCTTCCTCTCTCTGTTCTCTATACATCCAATCAGAGAACTCTCTGGAGGTGGTTGTTGTTTCAGAGGTTCCAGGTAATCCAATAGAAACCCTTAGAACACAGTC